>KK502451.1:1172633-1187891 GCA_000688735.1 Glossina austeni
ATTGCCGTGAAATGTAAACAATTCAAAAAAGTTTAAAAAAAAATTTTTATTTAAATAAAAAAAAAAAAAAAACAAAATAATATAATCATTATAATTAAATAATTTTAATTTAGTTCTTATATCCCACACCGCTTGCGGTGTAGAAGTGCATTAAGTTTATGCGGATGTATACACCATCCAGAGAAACTTGAGATAAATCCGCCGATATTGATCGATTCAAATTTTCAGTTTTTGAATGGAATTAACCCTGTCTGACCGTCTGTCTGTACATCTTGTGTTTTATTATGTTCCGTCTACAAGTTGCATTTTTTGAAATATTTCGATGGAATTTCGTAAACTGTTGTGCTCCGACTCAAGCACTCAAACACTGTTGTGAGTTGGCTCCGGTTTGGACCAATTTTACCATCATTTCGCATATAATCGCTTTATTTGGAAAAAACATTATATGAATAACTGTAGAGTGACGTATGGTATTTAATGATAGGCTGTAGCCCATCGGAGATTTTTCATTGTCTTAAGCTGGATATTTGTTGAAAAGACGGAAATGACATAAAACATTATGTTTACCCATCAGCACACTAAGGCAATCAATATGTTTCCTGCGGTCTGCGTATAACGCAATACGAATATTTGTTTGAAAATGATTTTTTATTTAGTACAAGTTTTCTTAAGTCTAATAACTAACAGCTTCGCAACTCATATATTGGCGTACTAAGGCGATCTTCCGGAAGCATATTGGAATACCCTGCTACGAAATAAATGAAAGTCATGAAGAGCTGGATAGTTATTCCAATGTTTCATATTTTCATTTCCTCATTTTATTTACTGTACAAAGACACTTGTGAGCCGATGCATTTTTCTAACAGAAGATCGTTTTTTCTTCTGCAAACCGAATTTTTATTTCAATTATGTTAAGAGCAACTCCCCTCAACACCTGAAAGGTCTCTTATACTAAGGCTAAGGCTCCTAGCCCTCGGTATGGTTTCTTAATATGTCGCAGCAATTTTCTGAACATTCGAGCTCACATCTGAGGCGAGCACTTAGTCCTTCCCTTAATTTCGCTTAGGTTACCATGTTGGATGCACTTTATTGCACTTGCTCAGGTCATTCAGAGCATCCAGAGATACTTTAACACAAAATTTGAATATTTTTATAAACCACTTAAAAGAGCCCTCAAAGTCACTCAATCAGTTGAATGGATGCAGGCATATATTCTCTTAGAGCTTCCGACACACATCCAGAAATTGCTTAAATTTTGTGCTCGAAATATGAAGAGAGTGTATATAGAGCAGCAGGTAAGACTCGGTGTAGAAACAATGTTTCTATTCTTGAATTCTGAATGCAGTTCTGAATGAAACTTGTGTGCTGATCTATCCTAATCATCTCTCTTGTCTATAGTTAGTGTAAACTGATGCGATAGCATCTGTATTATGCAATGCATCCAATACCTTAGCAATGGCCTCGTCTACGGTTACGATAATATTCTCCTTCTATTGTTTTATCGCCTGGCAGGTTAATCAATAAACAAAATTACTTTTTTATTCGAAAAATTTTATATAAATATAAAGTGGAAAAAAAAAAGAAAAAGACTTGTGTGTGTGAGCATCATAGAAATAGAGATGTTGGCGCGATAAGGAATAAGTCATCAATAGAAACAAGTGTTAAGTGTAAGAAAAAGAGCGACAGAGATCAGAAGGATGTCATTGCTTCCAAAATTTACTGAGCAGATTTTCTTTTGTCTATTCCGCGTTTAACTCATTGCTTGACAACTTCTCTCGCTACATTATATCCATCCGGTTCGATCAAGTACGGAGCAAAAGTTTCACATCATGACTATCGCACAATAACTGTTGACGTTGACGTTAATATTATGCATTTTGCGTCATTTTGCATCACTCATAGCGATCAAGATTTGCGTCGAATTAAAAGCGAACGATTATCGCATAGCATGCTGGACGTCCAAAAAATCTAACTACTGAAATGATAATCAATTGCACATATAACAGACTTGGGAATGATTTTTTAATCAAATTTCGAAGCCTATTGAAACAAACTTTAAATTAAATTAAAGATGAATTAAATAAAAGATGACGAGATGGAAAATCGAGAGCACAATTATACAAACGATTTGAGAATAACTTTTTTGTATCTTCTTTAGGAGGAAAATACTAGTAATGGACGTCGATTTTTATTAAATTATCGGAGAGTAGAATAAAGCTTAGATTGGGAAGGGACCGAGTACATCGCACAGTAAAGTGAGCTCATAGACAGCTATGGTGATAGGTAAAAGTTTATAGAACATATTTTTCGAGATTGAAAGCAAATTTTATTTACATCGATTATATTAAGGCCAGGACATCGTTAAAGTGAGGACACTTTTCAAATTTTCGAAATCAACGAGAATTTTTATTTTAGTGAAGAAAAAGACTTGGAATTAATTCTCATGCAAAAGTCAAGTTAATGCCACAAATAATCAGCAGATAAAATCCATCAATAATCGATCCGTACGCAAGGTTGGATAAATTATGCAAATAACAAACACCAACGCGACATAAATGATTAGTAGAAAGGATTTTCTAAAAATCACTTCAAAAGCGAAATCTTTAGAAGAAATGTATTGACTTAAGGAGGATGTATATGCTAAACAGAAGTGATTTCCATTCCTTGAACTTTTCAATTAGTTATGCATATAAAGAGTAAAAAATAAAGCCTTAACGATTGATTTCTCAACGAAAAAATCCCCGCATTTCAAGCGAATCGTAATAAAAATATTTTATTTACTCTACTGCGACATTTGTTGTAAACTCCATGGTCCAAAGAGCGCAATCGATCTTCTCGATCGTCCCCTTATAAGAAAACAAAAAGAAAATTAATTAATTTTTTGAATATCTCCATGGCAATGGAAGCATGACTCATACAGATATTGATACGGTACTGGTAACGATGACTGGGCGAGTTTTGTCATATGAATCCCAAGGCCATCATGAGTTTTGACATATTGCAACCAGTTATAGACTTTCTTATTTACATCATTACTTCGTTTGGTGGAGAAAAACTGCCCTCAGTTGATCGACTTTGAAATGATTTACGTAACTTTTCTTAATTAGCTTTCAGATTTAAGCTAAGATCGGTAAAAGAAGAAGAAAAAGTTTGAAAAATAAGCAAAAAAAGCTTTAAAAGCGATTTAAAAACATTTATAGTTAATCAGGTGACCGATGGCTTCTTGCAAGCTGTTGAGAATTGAAGAAAAGAAAAAAAAAAAAAAAAAAAATTATATAAAATAATGTCTCACGCATACTACAAGCGTTTCATAAGAATTATAAAATTTTTAAATGTCACAACAGTTAATTAAATCAAAGTTCGCGGCACTTTTGTTGAATTATGTACAAACGTTAATATATAACTGAATAGCGCCTCAATTAGCGAAGAATAACATAATAAAAAAATATCAGAATATTTTTATTATTTTCATTTTATTCATTCGTAAAAATTTCATTGTTCACTTTGACTTAAGGAGGATACGTGTAATAAAGTGGTATTTAAGTTAAATATTTAAAAGATAACACTGAACTTAATAAATATTTAAACTTTTTTTTTATATTATAATACAATTTTCATTTTGAAATCAACAACACCACGTGTATAAATTGACGTAAATAAGATCTTTAATAATTTTACTGTTTTAGTAAACAAAATTTAAAACAGACAAAACAGAAAAAAAATTAAATATTGTATCACTATATATATCACATTGACAAGGATAAAAAAATGTAATTACTTACAATTGGCTTATGTCATACGGTTTGCGATTCTCAAAAATATGTACCGAAGACCGCATAATATCAGTATATTGCAGATTAGCTTAGTAAATCGTAGTGTATCGTTAGTGATCATATCTTCATCCTCTGGCTATGTTCGCTTCGTCGCGATCACATTTGAACACTTTCTTGCATTCTTATTTTATGACTTGATTTCGAAGAAATCGGAAAGTGTTGCCTTTGTTCTATTGGTAGTCTAGAAACGGAGAAAAGCCATAAATATAAGATTTTCGAAAATTTTTTATATAAATGTATTAATGTAGTAGAAAACTATGGACAAATAATGTGTTCAAGATATGAAAGAAAAACAAAGTAAAAAGACTACAGTGGGGCATCGGACACCATTAAACATTCGACACTGCTTCGCTGGACACAGTTATTCATATAATAAGTTTCCAAGATAAGGCCTAATGCGGGAAGAGTGCGAAAAAGTAATCCAATCCGAACCATGCTCATTGGCGTCCGTCCTTGTCGTTGTACCTAATACTATCAAACTATCTCAAAAATACGAACCTGCAAGTTGGACGCAAAAAAACTAAATGGACAGACGGACAGACGGACAGACAAGATTGAAATGATTTCCTGAATCGATTGGTAAAATAAAACGGGGATCTTTCCCTATTCGAATAAATGTAAAAACAAAAACTAGCAAATATTCTCGAGTGGATCGAAATCTTCTCTCTGAAGCAAACGATTTAAATGTGAAAACCATGAGGATGAACATTCTTTTTCAATAAACTTATTGTTTTTCTTCTTTTTTTTTATTTTTTTTTTTTTGATATAACTAAGCATTCGGGACTTGTTCCCCATATGCGTGTAATACGACGATGGTTAGAAATAATAAAAGGTATACATACACCGATATGAAGTGGAGGTAGCCTAGTGCATGTGGGCCAAATCTGTACCGACTGAACACTCACTATGGCTACGAGCGGTTATAGTCAAACTGCACTGGGATATGAATCTACGTGTACCGACGTGACTTTTATCTACTTGTCCATGCGATAACAGAACAAATTTGATCTCGATCACCCTATTACTAATGTATTCAAAAGTGATTAAAAAAAAAAAAAAAAAAATATGGTTCAGATAGCGAGCATGCGATTTTCGCATCAGTTTTTACAGTTTATGTTAATTTATATTAATTTTCTTTTCATTAATGCTGACAATATTGATCGAATGAAACAATTGCGAACTAATAAAGCATTAAAACAATTTCCATAATAAACTTTTTAAAGCAAGGTGTTATTCGCAGCCTCCCATTTAAATGAACTGCTAATGATAACATATCGTCAATATTTGTTCTTTCAAATACAATGTAATTAGCATTTGAGACAAAGCCACCTCTTCGTTTACCTACATCCTTACAAATACACTCTTATATATCTTAAAATTCAATTTATGCTACAACAAGTGACGACACTATAGTGGGCCACGGATCACTATTAAGTAACCTATATCACGCTCCAATTAATCATATAAAGGCTTTTCATAACAAATCGTTTTACTGGTAGCGATTAAAAATGTGATACGATCCGAATCACTTTCAATAGCGCCCGTCCTTAGGTCAAACCACGTCAATGTACCAAATTTCCTCAAAATATTTCCAAAATTTTCGGCCTATAAGCTGAACACAAGTAAACAGAACGAACGAGACAAGCTTAAAGCGATTCAGAATGTTATTCGAATTCGGTCGGTATATAGAAAAGTTCGATCTATCACAAGTCCTTCTGCACACACTTGATATAGTCTTACGTCCGCAGGAGTAGGCGAGTAAGTAAAAATCGCGATCGCTGGCTCAAATCTCAGTGCATCGCGGCTACAGCGAGAGCTCAATCGGTAAACGCATAACATATACCGATGTGGCCCATACTCGCTAGACTGCGGCCATCATCTTCCTTCCTATTTCTTTCTTTTTTTCTGCTTTCTCACCTGTATCTGACCGTCACCGTCTTGTGCGAATAGTGGACGTCCCCCTAAACAAGAGAAAAAATCGTGTAGGTGTAGGGTATAAAAATATTAATTAAGATTTACGTACGTAAGAGAAACATTTTATTTATTTATATTTTCAACGATTTACTCACTTATTTTTCTTTTCTTTAATTTCTTACAGATTTCACTTAATACGCACTAAATACAATAAAGAAACATTTGCAGTGGGGTTTAAGAGGCCTTTAAGAACTCGCAACATAATGCGAACAATTTGAAAACAGTCACATCTCGTACTGCCGTCGTCAATGTTAAGAAATTTGTGATATAACGAGTTTTTCTTTTCTTTTATTTTTTTTTTTTTTTTTTTTTTTTTTTTTTTTTTTTTTTGTCCTTAATTCACCGTTATTGTATTTACTTACGGATATCATAATTTAACCCTGAAGCTACCTCAACAAATATTTGCACAAAAAAGAAAAGAAAAAATTAAATAATAGAGACAAAGCAAAACAAAAAAAAAAAAAAAAATAGAAAGAAAGGAAATAAAAAAAACAGTAAACGCAAAGTCATTCCATAAATACCGTCCACAGCAAAATGGTACACGGACCACCAGCTCGAAGAAAATCCAATACGAGCACAAATAATAATCAAGAGAAATGTGATAAAGACTTAAAGGATAATGTGCTCGATCCCTTACAACCTGTACCACCGGATGGTGGTTGGGGATGGATGGTCGTTTTTGGATCATTCATGATTCATATAATCAGTAAGTTTTACGTAAACGCTTATAATAAATTACTAATATAATAAATCGCTAATACCCGGTCGCGTGACTCATTTACGCGTATTCTACACACATTTGCATTTAACAATAGACAACAGGAAAAGTTCAACAGACCAAGTCGACAGTAAAACTTTCTATATGCAATACAACAACAATGTCTTAAAGAAGAAATGTTTTAAGCAAACAAAAAAAAATAACATTTCTCAACAATACTACAAACGAATTGAAATATTTGAGGACTTTAAATGGAAAAATAGGCAAAGTCTTAAATAAAAAAAAAATAAGCAGAAATACTGCTAAGTTAAATACTTAAAAAAAAAAAAAAAAAAAAAAAAGAAAAAATCCAATGGAAAATTGATTAAAATATTTGAAATGTTAGGTACGTATCGTATACCTGTGTTAGTCAATAAAGTCTGTTATAGAAGAGAAATGTTATCATATCCGTTTTAATTCCCAATAAATAAATTTACGATTCATGAAACACATCAGAACACAACTACGTAATAAGATTTAATTGCACGTTTACACTCTTTCGCATATCTTGTACTCTAGTACATATATGCAAGCGTTACTGTGCCTTACACTGCACAAATGCAGTTTATATTAGTTTTCTTATCAACTTGCTTTTAGTATACATGTTAAAAAAAAAAATAAAAAAAAATATTATTAAATATATAGTCAGAAGAAAGAAGCACGAGAGGAAGCTGCTTAACGACGCTTTGTAATAAAGCTGAGATAACTGATGAGAAAACAAAAGGGGGCGATTGTTCCCTTAACTTAAATTTCCAATTATTACGGAATAATTTAACTACAAGTGGCAAATAAACCCGTTAAGATCTCTCGATCACTTTCGTACAATGTTTTCAATTATTTTAATTAACTTTTAATTAATTTGCTTTACTTTCCTCTCGATTGATATTTCAAACGCTTCCATCCATCCAATCCTATTGAAATTTTCTATACCCTTTTTAATACGATGTGTCTAAGAGCGGATTATTTCTTTCTTAACAATCCCCTGCGTACCTGTGTCAAATAAAACGGCTTGGAGACGTGAATGCGATCAGGCAAGTGCCGTCAGCCACTTTTCAGCCAAACTTTTCCTTAACATTGACTTAAACATGGGTACAAATTAAAAGGGGGCTGAGAAAGTGTAACGCGAATTATAGTAAATTGAGGTGTAAGCAAGAAAATTACTACAATCGGCCACGGTGTACCGTTTAATACCCTATATCACTTTGCTTAATGCAACTGCTCGTATAATGACTTCTCCAAATAAGGCGTTATATGGAAAATGATCTAAATAATGGTCCGATCCGGACGATTTCGCATAGCTTTCATCTTTGGGTCAAAATAAGTTGATCATCAAAATATTCACAATATGTTCAGACATCGGACGGACAGACCGATAGTCAAGCTTAGATTGATTCAAAATATAATTCTGAAGCAATTGGTACTCAAGTCCTTGTCAATGCTTTATACCTTCACACACAAAATTTTTCTACACATTTAACGTCTTAATGACTTTAAGTTTTTATGTGTAGTCACAAAAAAGTGTTTGGGAAAAAATGTATTTCGCATCTTTAAGTATAACCTTTTTTAATATAATTTATTTAAATTCATGCGATAAATAAATGCTTTTTTACCCTACACTGTGAAGAGTAAGAATTGATTTAACGCTGATTATAAGGAACTACTAACTGACCCATTAAATCACATATAAAACTAAGCTTCGGAAATGGCTTCGGAAATAGTCACAATTCCAGTACGCATTTCGGATGCCATAGCACTGCATCACTTGATAGCAGCATATAGAAACTAATCGTAAATGGAATCTTTATATACTAAAATTGTTAACGAGTATCAATATTTTTCGTAGCTTTATTGTAAAAATGAATGTGAGTTTCAGCTTAAGCTTAAGCTTAAGCGGTGTATACAGCTACAGCTATAATAACATATAGAAGCGTCTCATAACACATTAATTGGAGTGTAAATTAGTTTAGTCCGTTTGGTCCGCTCAAATATGCATTTGTTTCAGAACAAAACTAATAGCAGGCCATTGCTTTTTCCCATATCTCGGGTAATTTTCGAAATCCACCTCGAAAAAATGTTTCGTCCTTTCGAGGCATGAAGAATCTCTCGCGCAATCAATAACTCATATATTGAATGTCGTGCAGTAATATCACAGCTGATCACAGTAGCGAGGCTAAGAATCATTCCAACTTAGAGCTGCAAGCATTTCCTCAGTGGGTGTTGCTCTATGGTGGCGGGGTATTCTTTCACATTGAAAATGCAAGAGATCGTGACTTTTGGCATATCATACCAACTTTTCTTTGCGGAATTTCATCAAATGCTTTTGATAACGTTCCTTAGTGATGGTCGCTTTGGATGGTTTGAAATAAGTGATAATACACCAGACCATCCCTCTCCTAGAAATGCGGCCGTCACGGATATTCGGCTTCATCGTCAATGTTATTGGTTAGCTGGCTTTGTGTCGTGATAATGCGAACTTTGGATATTGTAGCGTGTCCGCCTTTTTTTTGACACAAAACTACACCAACATTCAAAGCTCCAAGAAGTTGACGTTGTGTTTGTGATCATTTATACTGTTACGTATAGCTTGAAGGCGGTGCCTACAAATGCGGCGAGGTCGCCGTTTTTATTCAGCATTCTATAGTGCCACTAACTCACTCACTCACTCACTCATTCACACTCTGTCTCTCCCTTTCTAGGTCTTTTTTTCTTAGAAAAGGGACCGAACTAACTTTTACTCTGAATATATATATAAATGATGACAGATCTTTATTCGTTAATAAAGTAGCGTGTATTGCATACAGTAAGACGTGATCAATTAAATTATTTTTCACTTATTTATTTAATTATTTTTTTTTTTTTTGTTTTTTATTTTCTTTGTTGCTACTTGTGAATTTCGTTATCAACGATTGTTTATTTAGATTAAATATGATGTTCAGGAAAATATTTTAATTCAGTATTAAAGTGCTTAAGAAAACACGTGTTTGTAATTTTGTAATTTTGTCTTATGAGCACATTAGCCGCAAAGTAATAAAGCAAACAAATGGAGACACCAAAGAGAAATTTAAATTAATTGTAACTAACTTAACATATATGATGAGTTTTTTAATCATTGATCATTGCCAGGTTATGTGCTAGTGTCGGTCCGAATTGAACTATCAATGCAATCAAAGTCAATGATTTATTACGTAATGTTTATGATAGTACCGTTAATAGTTGAACGTAAATTACAATTCTAGGTTAGTGCAGACTCCTATTTTTAAAAACGTAATTTCGAAAATCTTAACACCACCAAGTAAGCGAGTAAGTAGTGTTATCGCTTTTTAAAGTAAATTTGTCATAAATTTCATTACAATTAAAACATCGGACTACGTTATTAACAACGACTAAATGTCTTAATATAATTTTGATATACGGCTTCGTTTTTATTAACAAACACTAATGCTTATCCGTTTTTAAATTTCCAAGGCTTTTTTTGTAAATTATTTTCCCACTTTTATTTATTTTTTTTTCCTTTTAGCCGATGGCATGACATATTCCTTTGGTTTATTTTACAATGAATTCCTTAATTATTTTAATGAAGGTAAAGGCTATACAGCCTGGATTGTATCCATAATGGTAGGAGTAACATTTGCCTCAGGTAAGTGCAATAAATTGAGCGACTTCTTCAATAGATAATAGATACAAATTCTGTTATATACATTCTTCTTAGATATGTAAAAAAAAAAAAGAAAAAAAAAAAAAGAAAAAATTTAATCATTTTTCAAATATCAATAATTTTCTCCTGAGCCATCTCAAGTCAATGGTACTCTGTTGAATTTCATTGCCTCCAGGCCAATCTTTCAACATGCTTCCACTTCTATACACTTTACTTTATTCTTCTAGTCCGCCTCTGTCTAAAGCTTCTCTTAATCAGCACTATGTCCGCACGTATGACTGACTGGTTAAATATTTAAAAAAGAAAAAATTTATTTATTTTGTATGACGCTGTGACCAAAAAATAGAGTGAACTTTTCACTTACACTTCTGTGAGTGCTTTGGTACTACATTTTGTTTATGTATTGGTACTTGGGTCGTCGAGAATATACTCGGCTGGTGTGGAGTTACATGTGCTTTTGCGAACATACAAAACTGAAGTTTCACGATTTTTACTGTGTGTCTGTTGCTGTCAATGCTTTCAAACTCAACTCAAACTGTCAGGACGCCATGAAGATGGGATTTGATGCTACGCTTAATACCAAACAATCGAGCGAATACCGTGATTGAAAAAAACTGCGCGAATGCCACTCAAAAATCAAAGTGATGTTCACAGCTGTCTTCGATTAACGTCGTATTGGGCACTACTGGGGACTTCTTTCCGTCGAGCCAAACTTGTAATAAAGCATATAATTTAAATTTTATGACGACGTTAAAGATGATGACAGCGATTCGAACGAATAAACAAAGATTTTTCACTTTTGTAAAGAAACTCACTTTATTTCTTTGATCACAGTAATATATATTTTATGTATGTTATGCGGTAAGCTATGCCATTACATTGACATAAACGTCATGCTGTAATGCCAATAATAAACCGAACTATTAGTTCCTTTTTTTTTTTTGTTGTTTTGACATATAAGCCACAATTCTATTGGCTTGAGCCAACTCCATCCAACAATCAAAAAAGACATTAAGAGTACTTTGATAAATTATTTTATATTTCTGAAGGGATGAACTATTTCGTCTAGAACTTTTAAATTTCACGGTATTTGATTTATTTAATTACGTTACTGCATTTACATTTATAAGTATTACATAATAAAATGAAAATATTTACAAGCATTTGCGATTCTCTTTTCTTTTTCTTTTTCTTTTTCAAAATAATTTTGACGTATAACTAGGACCAATATCATCATCATTTGTCAATCGCTATGGTTGCCGGGCAGTTACAATCGCTGGGTCAATTCTAGCCTCGTTTTGCATTGTTATCAGTATGTTTGCTGAGGTAATTACTTTCGATTCTATTTTGTTTAATAGAAAGAGTCATTAAAAGAAAATTTCATATATATATATATATATATATATATATTTTCAGAATGTTCTTACGCTTATCATTACAATTGGTTTTGGTACCGGCTTAGGCTTCGGTTTAATTTATCTACCGGCCATAGTCAGTGTTAGCGTATGGTTCGAGGCCCGGCGTTCTTTGGCCACTGGAATTGCGGTATGCGGGTCTGGTTTCGGTACATTCGTTTTTGCTCCTTTAACCGAACATTTGATCGGAAGTTTTGGTTGGAGAGGGGCATTATTAATTATTGGCGGTATCGTTCTAAATTGCATAATATTCGGGGCGATGTTCCGACCTTTAGAGATACCCAAAGAGGCAAAGAGTAAGAAAAAAGCATTAATAGATAATAACGCAACACCTGCCGAATTAGAGCCTTTGAAGCCGAATCTACAAAAAGCTGAGCAGTGTAAACAAGCGATGCAAACAGATACCGCCAATGGCGTAAGCACAATTAACTCTATTCCCGCTCGTTCTAATAGTGTAGATTATACATTCAAAACTGGCGAGAAGGGCGTAGTTAACGGTAAAACGGAACTTTCCGCCGTCACTAAAAGTTGCAGTAACGATAATATAATAAAAGCATCGTTAAGTCAAACTCATTTGTCCCATAGGGAAAGATCTGGCAGCGGTACCATGTATCGCCCAGATATATTATATCAGGTAAAAAAAAAAAGATTTGATTTTTAAAAGCAACCTAAACAAAAGGCAAACGTATTTTTTCCTTTTAGGGTTCTCTTCACAGCATACCGGAATACGCACGTTCACGTACGGATCTTTCTGGTTCGGCGAATGCCATCAACCGTTACGGTTCTGTTAAACATTCTACCCTCAGCGTCAATCAGGAACAGGTAATTTATGCTTTCCTCCAAACTTGACATTAATTACCATCACAATCGAAAGAAGGTCATGCCATGTTATGTTATGTTTTGGCTCGCAAGCAACGAAATTTATGGTATCTGGCTTTTCTTCATTTCGGCATTTTTCTGATAGAACTACCGAGACTTTGTGCAGGAAAAGCCAAGTCTCAGGCTTCATTGAGAGCGAGCGAAACAAATGATTGTCATGCGCGGCAAGGGATGCTAGGTATACGGTGAATGTGTCAAAACTTACCAGCCAAGCCCTCTGGGTCTTTGTTACGACATAAATGTGTCCACTAAGGTCGTTGTAACGAAAGACGATAGCATTCCATTGCGTCATTTTGGACGCTTGACTTTAATTACTCGCCTTACGCACTGTTGTTGCTGGCAGTAAAGAGTGAAATTGATCAAACCAAAGCGTAAAGCGGACCAAATCATTTTAGTAAAACGTCTTCACCGTAAAAAACGTGTAAATCTTTGTAAATAGCCATTTATCCTACTTTTGTACACCCTACACCGTTTCTGCTACGGCTATATTAAGTTTGTATATAACAGTGAGAAGGTCTACGCATAGACACAACAAAGGATACGCAACCAAGCGGTTAAGAATCCTTTTCCAAATTGATTTAAAGACGTCTGTTCGTCTATTTCTTGCATACATCTCCGTGTATTTTCATATTCAACTCACAGATAGCAATTTGCGAGACATTGTAATGAATTTTCTCACACTGACACGATTTGACCGTAAGATCAACTCCATTGAAAGCGGTTAGACCCGGTTTCAATTCTCGCCGCCGTAAACCATAAATTGTCTTTTGCTGTAGATAATTAACACACTGGGCACAGATCGGTTGTATAGTCACATTCGAGCGTATTGTACGCAGGAAATTCAGAATCAATGGTATATCGCTTAGAGTAAACCTTTTCAAGGAGGAAGATATTTCGTTGAATTTCCGCCGCTACTATTACAGTATTTCTCTACAGACTGATTTATATAGAAAAGTCTGCCGCTGAATCTTTGCAAGAATGTGGAATTGATAAGCGCAGTCAAAATACTTGCCTCTGTAACAGTTGTGTAAGGGAAGTTAAAAACCAATCTGTTTTAAGGGACTTATAGGCTTTAAAAGATGGAGACGCTTTAACGTACCAATCATTTTATTTTTTTTGTCTTTTTTTGTAAACATTTCCGAAAGCCTTAATATTTTCAATTCATTTAATACGTTTTCTTTTCTAGGAATTGGAAAAATGTTGCGGTTGCTTTAGCTGTTCTAAAGAGACACGCGATACCCTAGCGGAAATGATGAATTTCTCATTGCTAAAGGATGTCGTTTTTATCATCTTTGCGATATCAAATTTTTGCACTAGCATAGGTTTCAATATGCCTTACGTTTATATAGTCTCACAAGCGGAAGTGTTAAGTTTGAATACAGAACAATCCAGCTATTTGATAGCGATTATTGGTGTAGCAAATACAGTCGGCAGAATTATACTCGGTTATATATCGGATAAGCCTTGGGTTAACCGTTTATGGATTTACAATTACAGTTTAACAATATGTGGTATAGCTACAGCGCTATGCCCGCTATGCACCAATTTCAATACGCTAGGCTTCTATTGTGCAGTATTCGGTTTCACTATTGGTGCTTACGTGGGCTTGACATCGGTTATTTTGGTCGACTTATTGGGTCTTGATAAACTAACCAACGCCTTCGGTTTATTATTACTTTTCCAGGGCGTGGCCTCTTTTATTGGACCACCAATTGGCGGTAACTTTGCTAACTTCAAAGCCATTGATATATATTTCAAGCTCATAAATAATCATTTACGTTATCATTTTCTTATCTAGGTTGGCTTTACGATATCACGACCTCGTATGCTCCTGCATTTCTTTTAGCCGGTATCATGATTGCTATTAGCGGTTTGGTTATGTTTATTATACCGCCACTGCAGCGGCATATAGCCAAAAAAGCCGAACGGAAAAATGCTCAACAAATTGCTTTAAGTTAGACTTTAATTTGTTTTCTTTCTTCTATTTTTTTTTTTTTTTTTTCTCTCAACACGCTCACATCAAAACTGCATATTTAAATATTCCTAAAACAAAGACATTATTAATAATAAAAAAAATTAAAAAAAAAAAAAATAAATAAATAAAAATAAAAAAGAGAAGAAAATTTTTATCGGCAAACAATTACAAACATATAAGTATATAGAGAAACTTTAAAACAAATTGTAACAACTGCAGGCATTAATTAGGGACATTGTTTTTATCTAAGGCCTTTTTATATATACATTAGTTTCATAAAAACAGTACCTTAGCCTTTAATAAAATAAATTACATAATTATAAGCTAAAATTTCCACAATTTCTTCATTCTTTTTTTTTTTTCTTTCTTTCTTTGTTTTAATTTTTCTTTTTAATTTAGAAATTGTAATGTATGATGAAATGAAAGTTTAAAAAAATCAATTATATATACACTTATTAAAAATTTCATTTTAATTTTTAAAATCATAATTATTATAAAAAAATTGTTATCATTTTTAAAAAAAAAAAAAAAAAAAAAAAAAAAAAAATTAAATAAATGCCTCTTCTTGCTTTTTAGAATTTTGTTTAATTACATCTCATTGATTTTTTACGAATTGGATAAATGAAAAAAAAAAATGTAAACTTCTTTCCGAATTCCGATTAAAGTTTTTTTTAATTTTTTTTTTTTTTTTTTTTTTTTTTTTTTTTAAAAGGGGTTTTTTAAAAACCCCCCTGCCCCCTTTTTGAATTCCTTTTTATTTTCTTTTTCGG
>KK502452.1:0-113664 GCA_000688735.1 Glossina austeni
TGGTAGTTCATCAATGGGTGCTTCTTCGACTGTTACCGTTGTTTGCGGTTTCTTATCGTCTTCCTCGACGGTTTCAATTTTAGTAACTTCTTGTTTATCACCCTTGATCTTCTTAATTACACGAGTGCGAATCTTTTTCTTTGTTGGTTTGCCATCCTTGGAAATGGTCTCGACAACACGCACTTCCTCAGGAAGTTCTTTGACTTCTTCTGGTTGTTCATCAATGGGTGCTTCTTCGACTGTTACCGTTGTTTGCGGTTTCTTATCGTCTTCCTCGACGGTTTCAATTTTAGTAACTTCTTGTTTCCCACCCTTGATCTTTTTAATTACGCGAGTGCGAATCTTTTTCTTTGTGGGTTTGCCATCCTTGGAAATGGTCTCGACAACACGCACTTCCTCAGGGAGTTCTTTGACTTCTTCTGGTTGTTCATCAATGGGTATTTGTTCGCCCATTACCGTGGTTTGTAGTTTCTTATCGTCTTCCTCGACGGTTTCAATTTTAGTAACATCTTCTTTATCACCTTCGGCCGTCCTGACGACACTGGTGCACCTTTTGCTTTGTTTCTGTCTTCCTTGATTTTTTGGGAGCGTTTTAATAATTGTAATTTGGCCTGGTATTTCTTTTGCGTGTTCAGTTAATTGTGTTTCTTCAGATGGTTGTAGCATGAGGTTTGGAGTATCTTGTATTGTGTGTTCTGGTATATGAGGTGTTTGTGTGGTATCTGTGTAAAAAAATGATTGTTAGAGGGCGGATATTTTGTAGTGTCTCTTTTACTGTTTGTGTATTATGTGTTTCTTGTAGGAATTCATATTGAAAGGGGGCTTGAAAAGTTATACGCCATATGGAATAATGTTAATATCTTGTACGAGGGTTTTATTGGTACTTACCGATTTCATATATTACCGTGTGTGAATGAGCTTTGTCTAATATCTCCAGTGCATGTGTTGCTTGTTTGATGTGATGTTTTTCAGGGGGCATTAGGTCTAAATCTTTAGTACTGGTGTAAATGGGTGTCATGTCAGTAATAAGTGTTTGTGAAAGTTCAATTAAATTAGTGTGTGCTTTTTGGTATTTATGCCATTCTGTGAGCAATTCTGTTGCAGTTTGAATAGGTATGTCTTGTTGTTTTACAGGAATATACTGTTGCGGTGTTTCGGTTACGGTGGGAGTGAGTGTTGGTGTTTTACACAACTTTGGTAAAATTGTTTCAGTTTCTAATATTAGTTGTGTTTCACATTCGTGTTTAGGATTGTTGGACTGTATATGTAGATAAGCATTCGATAATTTTGGTTTTGAAGTTATTGTTGAGAAATCTGAGATAGTGTCTGCTATGAGCTGCGTGGATTGAACAGCTGTGGTTAGTTCACAAGTTGTGATATCTGTTTTATTTGATTGAGTAAGTGACATATCATCTATCGATTTGTCTGAGAATGGTGTGACGTGTTCAAAGGTTTCAGTGCTTTGGGCACTGTATGCATTGTGGGAGTGAAATAACTTGTTAGCGTCAGCATATGGTAATACTGGATGTTGTTGTAAATCTATAACATTTTCTACAGGAACAACTTGATGTTCTTGAATATACGTACTCGTTGGTGTGACTTCAGCGTGGGCTAATTTTTCAATTGGTTTTAGGTCTTCTATACGTTTTGTGCTACTTGTTGGTTGTTGCTCGCTTGTGGTAGCAACTGCTTTGGAGTTAGCTTCTATCATGCTACTGGCCCGTTGCTGATTGAAATCTATCGAATCAAGCTCATTAGCATTTTCAAAAGGCGTTACACTGCTTACAAGTAATTTCTCATGATAACCATGTCTCATCACTGATGCTGATTGCGTTGTAGTTGGAGAGAACTCTAGCAGTTTTACACATGTGTGAGGCGAAATTTCTTCAGTTACAGAAGCTTTCATATCAGATTTTGAAATTGATGGCTTTGTTGTTGTTTCATTCGGTTTAAAGTCTCCGCTTTCCTCACCAATATTTTCAAATGTTTGCACTGTAGTAGTACGTAATGCATCTCTTGCATCTGTTTTAGATTCCGCATGGCTGAATCGGTCGAAGCAGACTGGCTCAAGGTTAGTGCTTTCTTCATAAGCAAGAGTGGCTTGGATAGTTTTAGCTTTATTTGATGGCATTTCCTGCGTAATGGTAGCATGTCGTTCCGGTCGTGGCGTCATCTCGTATGTTTCACTTATAGTAGTTAAACTTAGATTTTCTTCTATAATAGCAGCGCGCAAGTCATGGTGGGTTAAAATAGCTTTTTCTTGCTTTATTTCAGATTCTTCCGGAAGTATGTCTTCTTTACCAAAAGTAGTTTCAGTGCTCACAATTTGCACTTCTCCTTCGTTTGGAGCTATTAGCACATTGGCTATTTGGGAGGTAAAAGGTAAATATTCCTTTAATGTTGAAACATCTTCGCACGCTGTCACTTGAGTGACGGTTTTTTCAATATGTGCGCTTTCATTTGTGGAGAAAGCGCTATGACTACAAGCGGAAATTTTTGTTGGTATTTCTGCCTCTTTTTCCAGAACTAAGGGTTTATTAATTAACTGTGCTTTACCGACCACTTCACTTAGACTTGGTTGGACAAACTCCTCATTAGTTGAACTTTTCTTAATATCATCCAGCAGTTCCAACGCAGTTATTTCTGATACCGTAGTTTCCAGTTGTGAGCCTTCCATGTAAGCTTTAGCTCGCTGAGCTCTAGGAGATAACTCTGACAATAAACTTTCGCTTTGCATTACAACATTAACTTCTTTCAGTTGAGTACGTTGCAATACATCTTCTGCCTTACATTTGGCTATAGCTTCAGCGCGAAGTTTACTCGGGGCTTCTATAAGTTTCTCATATGGTGTGACTTTAAGAATCTGAGTTTCCGTTAACATTCCTGCAATGCAAGGCTTAGCCATGTGTTCACTTGGTAGAAAAGCGCTTAGATCAGCTTCACTTTGTAAAGTCTCGGTAAGGCACTGAAGATGCACTTCCTTGAAACTATCATTTAAAGTCACCACAGCTCGAGACTTCTGAGTCTCGTTTGCATCCAATTTTGTAAGTTTTTCCAAAGGTTGCACCTGCGTTGTACTTATTTCGTGGCTAGTGCCTTCGATAATGGGTTTTGCAATTATGCCTGTTAAAGGTAAAGTTTCAATTTGCGACGCACTCTCTTGAGGCTTAACCTCCTCAATCGTAGGGGCGCCATGCATTTGAGAAGTGGTTATTTGGCTAATTTCACTAAATGTTTTTCGCGGAATGCTTAGCATTCCTTCAAGTTCGGCTAATTGTTGTATTTCTAAAGTAACGCTGTGGGCTAACTCGTGTTCGACGTTTGCTTGTACAGGTTGTGCTATGTCAGATCCTTGTACCATTTTTGAACTGTCTAATAGTTGCGGTTGATCAGAAGTGCCCACGAACATTAATCGGTCATCAGTGATTTGTTTAATGTTCTGAGAGTCAAGATCGAAGTTTTCCAATATATCAACATTTTCCATTATAATTGATTTGTAAGTAGTCGGAACAGGATGTTTATCTGACAATGTAAATTGAGCTACTTTATTTGATGCCACAGCTTCAGGCAGTTCTTGCTCTCTGTTTAGCAAAATAGGTGTTTCTTCTATTATTGTGTACTGTCGCACCTCCACAATTGATTCCGTAGGCTTTTCTTTTGTTAAAGGCCGCTGTACTTCTTTTGCTTTGATGTCTTCATAAATCAAAGTCTCTGTAGTGATGGTTTCGCTCAATACATCGCTTTTCGTCATGGCTTGTGCGTTTTTTGTGTGAAAATCTTGTAGTTTTCCCATACAGTAATCGGTTTCGACGTTCGCATGGACAGGTACTTTTAAATTAGTGTCAACTTTAGTGATTTGGGCTGTACTCGTACTTAGTGGGGGGGATAAAAAGTCTTCGATACTTTCTAATACATTCGTTTTCTCTTCCAACGCCGCTACTCCACTTTCCACCTCCAAATTAGCCATTTGCTTTTTATGATGAGCAGCAGGTGTCAATTGTTTCTCAGTTTCATAAATCTGAATACCTCGTACTAAAATTTCATTTAAATTTCCAGAACCTGATACTTTACAATGTGTTTCCAACGACGAGTCATTTTCTAACTCTTTCAAGGAGTCGCAGATTTCTTGAATATTTGTTAATGGTGATTTGTGAGCACCTACGTCGAGTTTTTCCTCGGCCTTAGCTACGCTTGGAAGTAGTTCTGTTTTACTTTCATTTTCATTTTCTGATGTAAATGTTGTTTCAATTTGAAGAGTCATTTTGTTTTCCACTATAGTCATATTTGTAAGTTTTGGAACATCCGTTAATTTTGTTTCGTAAGTACCTATTGGTTCCAGGCTTTGTATTTCTGAGTAAACTGCGGGAGTGATTGCGTGATCTACGCTATAAGTTGCTTGCTGACGATTCAATTCGAATGGGTTGAACTCATCAACATAATCCGCAACTTCATTGCTTGTAGTTTGAGCAACACCTAACGGGTTAGTAGTGGATGGAATTGCTTTTTTAGCAACTGGTTTATCTTGTGTTGGCAAATCTGTTTCTTTATCATGGGTTTGGACGAAAGTGTTTGTCAACGGTTCAATTAGATCCGTTTCGAACTGTGTATGGTGACCTTCAGGTTGGGTTTCGATGGTTAATTTTCCAGTGAAGTCTAATTTTGTTTGAATAGTTGTTTGGGTCGCATGTTGTGTGGTCATATTAAAATTCAGTTTTACAGCATTAGGTGCAGCGAATTTCTCTTGCTCTTTAGAATGTTCATAAGGGATGATTTCTGTAGTTTCGTAAGATTTCAGAACTTCTTCACTCGGTTTAGGCGTAACCAGCACAGTATTAGGTTGTTTCTCCTTTATATGTTCCGCGCTTCCTTCAGACACATTAACTTCGTAGATTTCTATTGAAGACTTGTTTAATGAAAACTCTGATTTTATTTGCGCCGTTTCAACATTTTTCTGAGCAGGTATTTCATCATGTGATTCCATAATTACAGGGGCGGTGATAAGTCCAGCCGAAATTGCAAACACTTCGGGTTGGGCTTTTCCAACATGAATTTGTGTTTCTTCTAAGCAAGTTGTCGAATTTTGCGTGCTCATTATTTCGACCTGAGCTGCTCTCATGTCTGCAATTACAGGTTTTCTATCAGCCGTATGCGGCGAAGGCTGAGTAAGAGTTTGTAATTCGGATTCAGATTCTACAGCTTGTTGAGTCGAAACGCTCAGAACATTTGCAGTTTCTTCTACAGTAGCTTTGGCATTATCCCGTGCAGGTGTAACTGTTTTAAGCTCCATCTCCTTATCTTGCAAGAAAATTTCCGTAATATTAGCTACATGCCCCCTATCATTAAGTTTTTGCCTTCCTCTTTGAAGCTCAGGCGCCGACAGTTTTCCCTCTTTAGCACTTTCGAAAGCTTGGTCTTGCTGAGTTGCTGCCAAATAACGCGATGGTATTAAGGATTGTTTAATTATATGCGTCGATTCCGTTTCTGGATTTACCATCTCACCTAAGCTTTCAGATGAAGTTGTTGCATTTACTTCGTTAGCTAGCAGTGGCGCGGACTCACTGGAAACCTTTGCAAGTGCTGCCGTGGTCTTAGAAATAGTAAAGTCTTGTGGCTTTATTTCATTAACAAATTCTTCTCTGCCGGTAACATGTAAATGTCCGGACATTTCGATCTTGGCTTGTTTAGCTTGTTCTAAATAAGGTAGTTGCTGCTCTTCTAAAGGACTTTGCGCATCTGGTTGTTGCATCAATATACTGTCCTGTAACACAAGACGGTCGATAGCCAATGCTGTCAGCGTAGGCCTTGGTGATGGAGTTTCTGTTACCGTCTCTGCTATTTTGCTTTCAGTTATCTCCAAAGGCAAACCAGACTCCATTAAACTACAGGTAGCATTAACAGTAGATGGTTTGGGAGCGTGCATTAAATCGCCTTCCTTTTCGATAGCCAAAGGTTGCGCAGCTGTATAAAACTCATGTTCTCGAAACTCAGTTTTGATATATTCGCTTGTGGGTTGTTCAATCAATAGAAGCTCTCGTACACTGTCGTGGGAAAGAGTTTCTGAAATTTCTATTTTGCTTAACATGGGAGTTCTATCACCAACTAACTTTATGTTTTCAGGCTTTGTAATATCTGCTTTTTTTTCTCTCTCTAAGCTAACTGTTTCCAATATTTCCAGGGCTTTATTTTGGGAGAATTCAGGTTGAATTGTTGGTGTTATTTTTGGGGTCCTGGGAACGCTGAGTGGTTCAATGGTATCTGAGATCATTACTTCTTCTTGTTGTTGAGCTTGCAGCGGTGTTATGTTGAACTTAGCATGATGATCTGCCTTACTTAACTCAGGAATATTTTCACTGGCGCTTTCTCCGATTAATGGGATTGCAACAACTACAGACTGTAATTGTTTCATATCTTTAATAGAGCTAGCTATTGCAGAAGTAACTTGCAAGGGCACTACCTTGCCTGCCATTTGTTCTGGTTGAACCTCATTAGTTTGAGGAACTGTCATTTTTATATTAGTCACCGATTCACTGACTTTTTCTTTTGTTGGTATGAATTTTTCAGTACGCTGTTCAGTCTCTAGAACTAAGGACACTTCTTCAAAGATGCTATTCTTTTGTGGCGTTAACTGCTTCACAGCTCTTGCAGACTGGGGCTTCACCGAAGGCCCCATAAGTGGAACTTCGGCAAGAGCAGTGGATTCAATGATATCTTGTGGTAGTGTTTGAACTGGTAAAGCTTCGTATGTAGGTGTGGTCAAGTGTTCAAAACTTTCGTTTGTTATGCTGGTGGTGACATCATCGAATGCTTTTTTGTATAGTGGCTGAATTTCTGGTTCCTGTTTTTGAATTGTATGAATTAGTTGTTCTTGTTGTTGTTGCTCGACCATAGTTTCCTGTTCTTGTTTTTCTTGTACCTGTTTTTGTTGTTTTTTGAGCTTTCTCAATTTTTTGTCCATTTTTATAGTAAGTTGTTCTGTTTCCTGTATGACTTGTTCATGTTGTTGCACTTGTTGTATAATTTGATCTTCAGCTAGAGTGGTTCTTACGGTTGCAGCTGATTCTGTGGATTGTGATTATTTTTTTTATAAGTAAATAAAAAAAAGGAAAAACAGATATTGTCGTGCCGTAAACGTTTACAAAAATGAACAAAATTAAATTTCGGTACGATGAGTGTCAACTAAAGAAAAGAAAGATTTATTGGTTAGAGCTAAAGAGACTGCGAAGATAAATGAATGCACGAAGAAACAGATAAACAAATATTTTGAAGAAGGTATTGCAATTCTTATAATTCTAAATCGCGGAAAAGTGAAAAGACTTTGTGGTAAAACTATCAGTATGATTACCAGCGTTTGTTCCCTTTATCATTTATATCACTTACCTTAATCAGAATGACTGATTTTTTTTTGTTTTCAAATATATGTACATATCTATTTGTTACTATATTATAATTTGTGCGATATGTTTAGTAGGTTAGCAGGTTCAACGGATATGTAGGCAGAAAAAAAGTTGAAATAATAGCCGATCGAAAGCTGCAACAAAGCTTATATGATAACAGAACAAATCAGCGAGAAAGCAATTCAACGGCAGCTAAGCTTATTAAAAAAGGAGAAAAATAAGAATTCGAAATTAATTTAAAAACAACTGAGAATATATCGGTAATTACCGATGTAATTATACCCTCACCTTCAATTGAGATTAAATACTGTAATTTAACAAATAACAACTTAATAGAATTTGCAGCTTGTCATGCAATGAACATATGGGATCAACGCTTTTCTGCAGCTAGACTGAAGACTCTTTCAAGTATAAGCGGGTTCTTGATCTCTGTGATAGGTCAATCCATGTCATTTTGTGTTTCTTTGCGCCTATTATTTGAATTCTTAAAAAGGTTGAAGGAAGAGGCACGTATGTAAATTGTAACTCAGGAGGATTGAAGGATTCTCCAAACAATTGAAAGTTTTAAAATATATTTGTTATCATGAAATATAAGAAATTTAGCACAAACAAGACGTTTCAACCGAGCTATTGCTTGTAATTAAGAAAACATGGATGAGTATAAATATTTTACTCAAGAGATAAATATGATTCATAAGTCGCAGTAAACTGTGAACTGAATCTCCCATCCCGGTATGATAATTTAAACGTAACATTTATAACATCGTATTGTTATAACAACGAATATCGTTTTTCGGAAAATGTTGTTGTGTCTTACAATTTCATTTTGCTAATACACAAAAACAGTTATGTCATTTCGTTCTGAGAAGTTCGATACTTAATCTGCTCTCTACGAAGAGAGTATGTGCTAGATTTTTAAAAAGCAGCAGATATCTTTTAAGGAAAAGCAGTTAACGAGCTGCTCCGCTGGACGACATGTTAGACTCCGACTTGTGCTGTATTTTTGATAATTAGAACGATTGAACTTTAAGTGAACCTCCTACAATTTGTCTCAGCACGCGAAGTGTATACTTATTTAACGATTTATATTAGATATGGTTGGATGGTTCCATCATCGTTCATCGGGTACGTTTTTTCTCTTATTTATGCCAGTTTCTACGGAGGTCTCGAGATGGTGTTATGTGAGTTTTGAAAACATTTTTAAAGTTTTGACAAGAAGTTATAGGATTATAATAATTCCGAAAAAATGACAATAAGTCGCCGAAGAAAATGTTTTGTAATTTATTAGAATCTCTTTCCTTTCCCTTTAAAAAGTTGGATGCTTTGTGGATTACCTTTGTTGATAGATATTTGAAGTCAGGTAAGAATCTAAGCATCGTTTTTTCGCTCGTTTGTGCCCGTTATGGTGATCTGATCCTTTTAATTACTGTTTACGTATTTCAATCTAAACTGTCCGTGATGCAATTAATAACACGAGTTTAAAATTGTGCTTTTTTGCTTGCGAACTTGTAATTTCGCATTATAGACGGGTAAAACAGCTCCGCTTACCTTACTGTATGCATTGAGTGCATAACTTTCCCATATATAGCGGTGAAGGTATAATAAACTCTTAGGTTAGATTAGAAACGCCGTTATGGCAAATGCTACTGAGTAACACAGAAGAATATTATCACCACTTTCCTGGAGTTTTTGTGTTTAGTTTTTTTATATTAATTGTCATTAATTGTTTTTTTTTTTTTTTTTAAAATCATTAAAGTTATTATTATTTTATTTTTGCAAGTGTTGTTTATTTTTTATACAAACATCTTCAAATATAATGGATAACGGATTATGTTCTAGTAAAGGTTATTATTTAAAATTTTGAAAATTTGTTAAAAGTTTTTGGTTTGGTTCTGTTGTTATATTGTTCGGTCTTATCATTCTGAATCTTCATATAGCAAACCTTCTTGAACTATGACTGTACGTTCTTCAACGATGGTTTCCTCTGTTTAGTTTAATTTAGGTACAGATTTTATTTAATATTCATACACGTATTAAAGCATTTGAATGCACATATGAAATAAAATTTTGCAAAAAAAAAAAAAAAGAAGCAAAGCAATTATAAGTTGTAAAGCAAATATATCAGTCGTATTTCAAATGCTTACCGATTTTGATATGTGTTACAGCTTCACTGCTTTCAAACACATGAGTTGTTTCTATAGTTTTCTGTTTGAAAATTCATTAAAGTAAATTAATTTTTATGCTTACAGAAATTAAAACTGAAAAACACATCAAGCAACAAAGCAAATATTGAATAAACTAAATGCTATTATAATTTTCCCATTCTCGTTGTGGGTAAGAATGTTCAAGAATATGTATAATGGAGTTTATTGGTAAGTAATCAGTTTATGTTTTGTAACTTTCAACATGCGCTTGTAAAAAACTATGCAGCCGTTACATTACATTTACGTTACGTGTTGGATATTTAAAACGTGGAATGTCTTTGTATCAAAAATTTCAAGAAACCTTTCTATCTATTTATTTAATACATCTATCTGAGCCATATACTATCCTTAAATGTTGCTAACGCCAAAATATATACATAAAGAGTTGTATATATATATATATATAATTTTGATCAGCGGGGAACTATGAATCAAAGTAAATAATTCTGCCTCTTTATATTATTTTTCAGGCTTTGCTGCGCACATGCTTGATTGTATTTCAAGAATTAAGTTTGCAAGAAAAAAAAGGAAACGTGATTTTCCTTGAATGTGTGAAAGTTTAAAACAACGAATGTTAAAAATGCTTCACCAATAAATTATGATCTATAACAGCTGTTGGATTACAACATTTATTAGAGGCATTTAAGAATTAAGTGTGCCAATGGTTTTAATAACTTTTATAAAAAAATTGTCTTAAGGTGCGTATAATCGTTGTACTTGTCGCAGATTACCTTTAGAAGCCTTTTCACTGATCTAGAAGAAGCGGGTTAACTTGTGCAAATGTCTTTACAGCGCTTTCTTTATCTGAGTCTAATGCTTATTTTGCTATTAACTAAGAAAATACCTTCAAGACCTAATGTAAATGTGTTATTCCGGAGGTGATGTGACATTGCGCTTAGTGGCCTGTATTTGAAAGGTGCAAATACGTTTTTAAGTTACGTACTGTAAATTGAATTGAATTGAGAATTTTATTAAAAGCTTGTATATATTATATGCGCCTTATTTTTTAAACCACGGATGGTTTTTAGTGGACAAGCTCAGTATATTCAGACAAACTGAAGTATTTTATTAATTTTGGAAGCATTAATTGAAATAGTATTTCGAATTTCCAAGATATGTTATTTGAATGCTTGAATCCTTAGTGTGAAATTTTCCAATTGTTCAGATAATCTGTAGTATTTGGTTAATATCGGAAGTGTTTGATTGCAATGGCACTTCGGATTTCCAAAATATGTTAATTGAATGTAAAATCCTTAGTGTGGTATGTTCCAATTTTTTTGAGCATTTCAGTAAAATAAAATACAGGGGCCCGAGTAAAATTACCGGTTTCTGAAACCCCTTTTCATTGCTTTTGAAAAAATAATGCTCTCTAACAATAATGAATGGCTTTCGGTAATAGTGAAATCAAGGAGCATGTTATACACACTGAGAACAAAATTCATCCAGAATTGGCAAAGCTGAACAGCTTTTTTGTGCATCTAAACTCTGCCAAGCTATTCAGTTAAGTCCACTCTGCCTTTTTCACTTCCATTCAAAGGGAGTCAAGAACATAATAACTATCATATACACTCGAAACACATAAACAATAATCAAACCTCTTTTCCAGATATCTTCCAATCTTGTAGAATAAAATCTTCTCGAACAAATTTTCTTATAACTGTCTCTATTGTTATCTCACAAGTTTCAATCATGCGTATGAAGGCCTTAAAACCTACAGTGGCAGCCAACACGGCTTCATCCTCGTTCGACGATTCGCTTAGGATTTGTGTGATTAAGTCTTCATGTCCTTCGCGTTCCACTAATTGTACGAGAGCAGCTTGTGATTCGGGTTTTTTCAAAGCGATAAAAATATTTTGCTCATACATAAAATTTATTTCTAGCGTAGTGCAACCATAACGTATCAATAAACCAATAGTAGCTAAATCGCGTAAAGCCGACTCGCCGATACTGCCGAATGATGCCGAATTCATTGACGTTAACAACATATTGATTTCATTATGTTGCTTTATTTCTATCATGTCTTCGACTGTAATGGTTTTTTGAGAGATCTTTGTGCGAAGGCTGCGTATAGTTTCGCTGATTTCCACAGTGGTAGTGGTGGTAATTGACGTGAGAGTACTTTCTTCTTTTTCAATAATCTCTTCGGTTTCCTTCACTGTTTCAATGGTTATGTGTTCTTGTTGTGCGCTTAGTAATTCTGCGTCAGCAATTTTACGATCTTTAACTTCCATTACTTCGGAAACACCACTTTGTTCTACTAGCACTGAAATCGGTTTACGCACTTTAATAATTTCCATCGAAGTTTCGACTGTTTCGGCTGGTACTAATTCAACGGTTGTAGTACTAACGGTTTCAACTTCCTGCACACTACCTTCGCGAGAGCTTGAATAAGCTCTTACAATTATTGGAGGCGCAAGTCTTTTAATGGTTTTCTTTTTGCCTTTAAGCTTGCGTCCTGTAGCAGTGGTCTCGACTTCTTTAGAAGATGTCGATGATATATCAAATTTCGCACGACTCAAAGTCATACCGATCTCATTGATAAATTTACAAGTATAATGACCGACGTCTTCGGCGCTAACATTTATTATTTGCAGAAAAGCTTCAGTTTCTTCAACTATCATATGATATTTATTAGATTCCCTAAGTTGGACATTGTTAAAATACCATTGCACATCTAAAAACAAATTTTTGGTGATTAATTTTAAGAAGGAATTCTGAGACCACAAAAGGATAAGAATGTTGAAAGTTCGTGATTGTGCGAGAGGAATATATCTTTTACAATACCTGGTTTGGGATTGCCAGCAAATTGTACCTTAAATTTACCCGTTTCACCTAGCGCAGCACGAGAATCGCGCATTTCATTAATAATTGAAGGCGAACACTTAGCAGCTATAAGCAAGAGATTAGATAGCACAATTATTAAAGAGACTATCTCAATCATTACTAACATATATACAAAAATTTAAGTTGTTTACGGCTACTGTTGCTACATGTACAAATAACACAAACATATGCGTTTTATAGTTGTATTGCAAGAGTGCTTTGAATGCTTACTTACTTGTTTGTTTGGTGTATAATTAAAATGATAAAATTTTCGAGGTAAAAAGAAATGACTTAACATTTATATGACACTTTGTCCGAAAATACGGTTTTTAATTTCTTCCTTGTAGGAATAATTAATTAATTGCAAAATAATATCATTTGTAATGCAATTTTAACTGCGTAATAAAACCACGCGTAATACAGCAACAAATAATTTATGTTTGGATTGGTTCGAATTCTTTCTTATAGCAAATGTTCTAAATGTAAGAAAAAGCAAAGATCTACTCAATCATTATAGCGATCATATATCGTATCGCAATTATTACATGTCGACGTAATTCAAATCATGTTTTTACACGATTTTGACATAATTGGTGTAGACTGTGGTGTCCTCCTTATTTATATGAGCGGTTCAAATAGTTGTACCACTTAAGCTCTAAATGAGTTACAGTCATTGCAAGACTAATAAACAATAATAAATGTGAGGATCTGAAAGACAGGCAGACGAATAGACAGACATAGAGAGACGCTATGCACTTTTGCAAGAAATATATGTGATTTCCGTAGCCTCTGATACATACTTGTAAGCGGTACACAGGTGTAATTGAAGAACTCAGTTTGCTTTTGGTTGAATAAAATAAAAAACCATATATTTTAGCTTTGTTTAATCAGTTAAGTTTTTGTGAAATGTAAACCATATTTTCGCACATAAAGAATATCGTATCCCGTTTTATAAAAAAAAAAAAAAAACACTAAAAGATAACCGTAGGCAAAAAATGAGACAATAAGAATAAGAAAGAAGTGGAGATGAAAGAAATTTGTTTGTCTGTTTCTGTAATAGATTGCGAAAACTTTGTTAAAGATTTGTTTAGAGGACAACAGAAAAAATAATTTCATGCATAGCATAGCAGTACTGCTGCGACGGAGAGAAAGAAATCGTTAAAGGTATAGATATGAGAACATGTTATGGTTCTGTCGTTCTTTGCTATTTATGAAAGGTTTTAAAACTGGTTAAGTACCAAAACAAAAGCAGTGAGAAGCGTGATCAAGAGAGGTCTAAAACTCCTTTGAAGTTTCATAAAAAGCGTTTTTTAGAAAAAAAAAAGCATAGGAAATTTGCAATATACGATAAATACGTTGACTATGGAATTTCCAATTTAAACCAATAGTGTTTGAATTGGTTCGATACTTGAAAAATGCTGAAATAATAAATTTTATGATTTTCTAAAAAAAAAAATGGCGTAAAACTTTCGTTTAATTACTGAAAAAATTAGATTTTGTTTTTTTTTTCTCTTCGTTTTGCACAAGAGCTTGAGAACTCGGTTACGTTTGGAAAAGAAAGACAGAGAAAGAGAGAGAGAGAGAGAGAGAGAGAGAGAGAGAGAGAGAGGAAGAGAGAATTGTAAGTTTCTGGAATTGCTAGGCTGATGCCACATATATCGCTTAAATTTTTGCGAATGATTACATACAAAATTTGTCACAAAAAGTTTGTAAAAAACAAAATCACATGGGGAAGTGTTGTAAATAGACAATCGTTTTTGGTTTTTTTTTTGTTTTTAATTTGTATTAAAACACATACACACAAAAGTTTTAAGATTACTGTTTGTCAGCACATGTATGGTCTTTTCTCTTTCATTCTTAACACTTACCTTTTAAAGCCCTTTGCATTTCTTCCATATGTGTCACCCATTCCGGTTTGCGATAATCTTTTGAGCCAACAATACCTTTTTTTAATAAAGAAAATTTGTAAGAGAAATTTTTTTAATTAATTGTCATTAAAAAAAATAAAACAAAAAAAATTATATTATATATCAAAAATTGTAAATGTGTAAAAGTTGTGTGTTGAAGTTTAAACTTAAGGTAAGGATTAATTTACAGAGGACAGGGCTTTATGGGAAAAGTTTCTATTACATTTAAAAGCTGCAAAAGAATTGGTATTAGAAATATAAAATCATCAAATTATAATTATAATCTTCGTTACGCCATCTGTAAAAGATATTTCGAAAGCTATAGAAGAGACAACATTTCAAAATACCTTCTTCTACTGCTAACCAAGCAGTAGTCACTGCTACTCCTAATGGATTGTAAGCCTCAAAACTAATTGTGCCCACATCATCAGGGTAAACATGGTTAATAATCAGCACTGATGTGCCATCTTCGAAATTCTCTATTTGATATTCCTCGGAAGGAAATATTTCCTCATTGTCTCGTAACCATTTAATTGTCGGTTTAGGCTTGCCAATAACTTTGACCTCCAGTTTCGCTAATTCACCCTCTTTGGGTTCGATTTTCTCTGGTAATTTTTTAATGAATTTCGGTGCTTGTTCGTCAATCGAGATCGTCTAGATAAAAAAAATAAGAAAAGAATATTAAATTGTGTTTTTTAAACATAAATTAAATTAAATATGGGGCAGGATAAATGGGGCAAACAATCGTTAATTATTAATAAATAGAGAAGCTAAACGAATTGTTTTCATTTCTAGTCTTCTATTACGTAGAGACACAGGGACAACAAACAAGACTGTGGCATCTTGAGAGTTGGAATAAAGAAAGCTTTGCTAAGATTGATAATTATTCTGCACCTTGTCGAAAGACATCAAAAATCTATATATCATCTATTTTGTTTTTGAAATATGCCAATTTTCTCATTTCTAGCTGCTTTGTATCCATCACTAGCACTAGCAATTTTTGGAAATTTCCATTTATAAGTAATGGTCGTGATAATGATGTGTTAGGATTTTTCAACGGGTGCTCTACTGGTAGCTATTGATAATTAGAGATTATAGTAAATTGATGATGCCACGAGCTATACGGCATGTTGCAACATCTTGTTAAGACCATATGTCGTCCCCGTCACAATAATTTAATAATGAACAGTCATGTTTCTATAGTTATTGCGCGTTGAAAAATGACTTCAAAAATGGGCTTTCAGCCCACAAACCTCACCCAAAACTTAACTTTTATACACGTACAGATCTCTTAGGGATATCAAGTGTATTTTCTTTCCACTAAAGGGGCAACATTTGTCATTTATGAAGCCATTTAACCAAATATGGGCATCATTCCACAAGCGCGAAACGTAACCGTGGGTCATTGTTTTCGTTTTAGCTATTTTTCCATGCTGTACTACATATGTATTGTTTTCAACAAATAATCTGAATAATATATTGAATAATATATTGAATAATATATTGCGAACAAATCTACCCCAAATCCCAGCCATAAATGTTTTCTATTTACGTTTACTTTCGGACCTAAAAAATGGATGCCTCTATATTCATAATTGATGGCACAGTTCAAATTAGCAAATGATTAAGCTTTGCCTATAAATACCTACATTATAATTTATGATTTATAGAAAATGCTGATCTAAAATAGGTAAACATTTTCCTGTCCAAAATGAATGCAATATTTTACGCAATTTTAAATCCACCACCAAAGATTGGACTCTTCACTCATAATACCTTGGAATACGTCTTTCAGATCCCATAGGTCTTAAACATTTCGATTCTTAACCTTTTTAGCCTGTTCATCTGTCCGGCTATCGATTTGCCCTTTCCTCTGTCTATCGTCTATTGTTGGAAGACTTACGCCCCGAAAAATTTATGAAGAAAGGTGAAACAGTAACAGATTGGGTTTCAGAACAAGACTGAAACAGGCAAAAGTGTATAATTTTGACTTGTTACTAAATAAATATGCGTTTAAAACATAAGAAGATACTTATCAATTTAAAATTCGATATTGCAATAATGACTGACTTGTAAAAGAAGTATTAAACTAAGCTTTAATACAAATGTTTTCTTATGGAATTTAAAAGGTTAGTTCAAGAAAAAGTTTAAAAGACCAACTGACACGCATACAACTGACAAACACGACTTTAGTAAGCTTTTATATCAGCTTGAGATTTTGTGATTTTCCAACATTTACGGTAAAGTGATTGCAATTTTTTTAATATTTTTTCTCCTCAAATATTTTAGTTTATCGTCGAACTCTTTTTTTGTTCCATTTTCACTTACTTTATCTATTTGATCTTCCTCCGAAGCGCTAAGTACTGTGATTTCAGAATCGGGGATATATTCAAATGCTAAAAAGAGTTGAAATGAATTTGAATTAGACGAAAATTTGCATACATTCAATGTTTCAATGTTTTTTAATGCAAGCTTTTAGCAAACAACTTACGTCTAGGCTTATAACGTAAATAATATTTATAACCATGTTCATGCTCATTCCAGAAACTCTTTCTAAACAATTATAATATTAGTAAAATGGCTGGATTTAAAAGTTTTTGTGGAAAAATTAATCACAAACTGTTTCTTGTTACTAAACTCTAGACTTTTTGATGGTTTTAACTGTAAATGGGAATTGTGGTTGCAACGCTATAAAGTGAGAGCGGTGTTTAGAGTGTTTTTCAACTATATACCTTGTATGTTAACAGTTGTTCTTGTTATTGTTTCACCAATTTTGTTGCTCGCTATACATTTGTACTCGCCATCATTTTCAGGGAATACTTCGGTTATGTGCAGTTGACAAACGCCGTCGGCATCTTGTTTTATAATAATTTCTTTGTTCTCTATAATTTTCTCATCGTTATGATACCACAGTATTTTTGGTGTAGGCTTTCCAACTACTTTGCACGTCAATAGCAATGGTTCACCGTCCATGACTTCCATTGGTTCGATTAGTTCTTTAATGAAACGCGGCGATTCAAATTCTAATGCCGCTTCCTGTGGAGCTTCTTCTATTAAATTAATCGTGGCCGTTGTCGTAACTGAACCTCCCACATTTTCTGCTCGGCATGTGTATGGCCCAACGAACTTTCTCTCAAAGTTTTCTATTAATAAAGTCGATTTGTTGTCCTGGCTCATTAGGCGAAAATCTGTACAGCTTTTTATGGGTTCAGTGTCTAAAAACCATTGAAAAGAGGACAATGGCTCGGACTCAACTACAGTTTCTAAAATAGCTACTGCATTTTCTTCATAGAACATGGGTTCCAAGGCTTTAACAAAGCGTGGGGCTTTTATCTCCTGGTCAGGTGCTTGATCACTGACTACTACTGAGCCGGAGGATTTGGCTTCGCCTATTTTATTTGTAGCACAAACCTCATATTTACCTGTACGCTTACGTGTCATATTAATTATTTTGATTGTGGTTGTAGTTTCCGTAGTTTCAATTGTAACGTCTTCGTTTATTTGGATTTGGCGACCGTTTCGCAACCAAGTAATTTCCGGTTTTGGTAAACCATCGTATTTGGCCTCAAATAGTAGAGTACCGCCATTTGGCACTATTTTTGCACTTAAAGGTGTTACCGTGGGTGCCTTCAGTAAATCCTTAGGTTTTTCTTCGATCTTATTTAGAACGGTTGCATTGCCTACAGCACGGCCAAATTCATTTTGAGCTTGAATTGTGTACATCGCCGCTTCGTTCCGTTGTGGATTAATAATTTCTAACGCGACGTCACCTGTGTTCTCATTAAAAAACATTTGTACGCTCTCATTAGGTACGACTTCTTCGATGCCCTTGTACCATTTAATCTGTGGTGTTGGCTTGCCTATTACCTGACATGTCACTGTGACTCTTAGGCGTTTGGGGGTCTCTTCTTCAGTATATTGTATTTTCAGTGATTTCGTAAATTGTGGTGCTAGGCCTTTCTCTTTTTCTAGATTTAGCGTAATAGTGTTTGAGAAGTGAATTAGTTGTTGGGGTCATATAAAAAATACATTTGTAATAGCGTATGTCTTAAAACTAAGGGAGCTAAGGAAACTATGTACAGTCTAAAGGATTGTTGAAAATGTTTATACAAGTTTTTCATAATAAGCATGTAAATAAATTTAAAAATCGAAGAACCCAAAGAATAGGTTTAAAAATATTTTAAATCTGCACTTACCCAATATTACATTTGCTCGACTAGTGGCTGCTCCACCCTCGTTTTTGGCTTCGCAAGTGTAAACACCAACTTCGTTGGGTGTAACTTTGGCAATTTTAAGCTTAGCGACGTTTTCTGTCACTGTCATTTCATATTTTTCCGAAGCAAATAAGAGTATGTCGTTAAAGTACCAGCGAATCTCGGGGAACGGTAAACCTTCAATTTTGCATTCAAGTACTACTGGCTGATCGGGCACGCACATACGTGGTCTTAATTTTTCTGTGATGCGTGGTGGCCTACTTTCTTTTTTCTTCTTCTCAACTCGACGGTGTTTTTGTTCCACGATCTCAGAGGAGGTGGTTTCCTCTTCTTTTCGTTTAATTGCTCCTTGTGCAATAACTTCCTCATCCGCCATTTTATCGATTACTTCTTGCACACGCTTCTGTGTAATTAACTCAAGCTCTGGTAACGGTTCACTGGTATCCAATACTACATGACTCTTTTCTTTCTTGACAATATGTGAACTAATTTTCATGTCAACATTCCGCTTAACTTCCTCAACGTCGACTTCAATGAGCTGCTCTGTCGTTATATACTGAGGCCTTACTTCTTCACGTTTCTTCAATTGCAAGGTTTTCTGGGAAATTTCTTGTGTAGATTCTTCTTCCACAATACTGTCTTCTTCAGCCTCTATAAGTTGTGGTTGCTCCTCAAATGAAACTTCTTTCAAACGTTTAGTGCGTTTCTTGCGCGCTTTTTCTTTATTTGTAAGCTGTTGTTCGCTAGTTAAAACATCTTCTTCTGGTTGAACTTCTTCTGCCAAAGCAATTTCTTTCACTTCCTCAATCGGTGTTTTTTCAACCTGATCTTCTTCAGCTATTGGTTCAGCGAATGGTGCCGCCAGCTCTTCATGTATTTCATCTACAGAAGTATAAGCTGTTTGCAATTTAGGCTTCTTTTTCTTCTTTTCTTTTTTCGCTTTGCCAGGTATCTCTTCTGTAGGTTCTGGTTGTGTCGTAGCATCGAAATCGGTTTCTTCTTCCGATATTTCATCTTTAGGCTTTAATTTTGGCGCTAGTATAATTTCATCTGGTTTCTTTGCCTCGTCTTTACGTTTCGGTGGTATTGGTTTTAACTTTATCTCTTCTGGTTGTTCTTCAGGCAGTGGTCGGCGTTTTCCTTTAGGCCATTGTTTATCCTCAACAGGCTTTTCCTCCGGTTTTTTCTTTTCACCACGTTTCCACGGCAGCTGAGGCTGTTGTAGTTCGTCTTTAATTTCCTTTTCTGTTTCTAGGTGCTGTGGTGTTTCCAATTTAACGCGCTCAGCATCTGATATATCTGGTAAGTCTTTATGTTTGTGTTTCTTTATCTTTTTAATCTTATCTTTCTCTTCAACAACAATTTCTTGATCTGGTTTCTCAACATGCTGCAGTAATACTTCTTCCAACTTTTGTTCTTCAGGCTTTGACGTAACACGTTGTACCGGTTTGAGACGTACCTCTTCCACAGTTTCTTCTTGAGGTAATTGCTTTATTGGCTTTCTAAAAGGTTTCAATTTGACATCCCCCAGTTTTTCGTCTTGTGGTTCTGGGTACGACTTTTGTACAATTTCTTGTTTGGGTGTTACCAAATCTACCGCTTCTTCTTTGATCGTAGCTTCAAGTGGTTGAACTTCTTCAGTTAACTCTTCTTCCTCTTCGCCTGGCGATTTCTTTGGTTTTTTTCTTCTAGTACGTTTTGTAGTGATTTCTTCCGTTATTTCTTCTATAACAGATTCTTTAATTTGCTCAGGTTCTGTTAATTCTTCCGATCTTCGTAAGGGCTTAAGTGAAGGCTCTTCTAATATCTCGTCTTGAAGTTTTTGTTGCGTTGGTTTCTTTGGAATTGGCTTTAATACAACTTGTTCACGTTTTTCAGGCTCCTGAGGCAAAAGTTTCCTCGTTCGCCTGGGATGCACTGTTTGTTCAGGCTCCTCGTCTATTTGTTTCCATCTTACTGCTGGTGAAACAGAGTCAGTTTCGTCTACAGTTTCTTCAGATGCTTCAGGGACACGTTCAGCCTTTGGTTTCTTAGGTGGTTTCTTTTCCGTAATTTCTTCAACCTCTTCTTCAATACTTCCTCGCAGTGGAGTATCTTCAATCTTTTCGGGAGCTTTAATTAATTTATCTTGTTTAACCTCTTTGGGAAGAGAGTCACGTGGTGATTTCTTTTTGCCACGAGCCCAAGGTATCGGTTGCAACTCCTGGGCTTCTAGTGGCTTACTTTCTTCAGGCAATATATCGGTTTTCTCTTCATAAACTCTTCGTGGAGTTTCTTGAACTTCTCCGGCTTTAGACGGCTGAACCCGCTTCACGGGCTTCAGTTGAATTTCTTCCGCCTTAGGTTCTTCCATTGGTTTTAAACGCGGTCTATGTTTAAGCTGAACCTCTTCCACTTTTTCTTCTTTTGGCTCCAGTCGGGCATTCTTTTTCTGTTCTCTGAACTCTTCAATAACTTTCTCTTCTTCTTTATCTGTTATTCCGTCTGTTTTACTGCTACGTCCCCATTCTTTCGGCTTGAATTCCTCAGATTCTTGCAGTTCAGTCTTCTCCGGCGAAACATCGATTTCTTCTTCATAGGCTGTTTGCATTTTTTCAGGAGTTTCTTCTAATAATTTTTGCGGTTTCTTCTTTCCACGTTCCCAAGCAATCGGCTTGAGTTCTTCGCGTTTCTGAAATTTGCTGCCATCCGGTAAAACGTCTATAGCTTCTTCGTATTTTTTTTGCGGTGCTTTTTGCATTTCTTCCGTTTTTGATGGGTAAACACGCTTAACAGGCTTTAACTGAACTTCTTCAGGTTGGGTTTGTTCTTTTGGCTTTGAACGAGGTATAGGCTTTAATCTAACTTCATCTAATTTTTCCTCCTGTGGCTGCGCCCCAGACTTAAGTTTTCGCGTTGCTGTTTCTTCGGTCGTTTCTTTTTGAGAGGCTTCCTCTGGTTTTCCCACGGTTTGATCGAGTAGCTCATGCGGTTTTTTCATTTCATATTCCAAATCAATCGGGGTAAGTCCCTCTAGGGGTTTGCTAACATTGTGTAAGACATCCGAAGCCTCTTTGTAAGTTTGTTGTAACGTTTCTTCGACTATTTCCGTCTTTTGCGGTTGAATGCGTTTAATAGGTTTTAACTGAACTTCTTCGGGCTTTGGCTTTTCCTTTGGTTTTAAACGTGGTGTAGGTTTCAGTTTAACTTCTTCCATTGTTTTTTGTAATGGTTCTGGTATTAATCGGGACTTAACTTCATGCTTTCTAATTTCCTCATCAAATTTCTGGCTTTCTAAACTGCTTATTTCCGAAATTTGGCCAGCTTCCTTTTCTTGCACGGATTCCCGTATTTTCTTTCCTCGTTTCCATAATACAGGCTCAAGCTGTTCAGTTGGCTGTGGTTGAGTTATTTCTTGCAAGACATCTGTAGCTTCTTCATAGCTTCTTTCAATCTTTTCTGGTAGTTTTTGAATGGACTTCTTTTTGCCTCGCTCCCATACGACTGGTTGGAGTGATTCAGAGTCTTTTGCAGATTTCTCTTCTTCTAACACATCGACTGCTTCCTCATATGTTCGAATAAGTGGTTTGTCGACCTCCTCAATTTGTTGTTGTGCCCGTGCTAGAGGCTTTAAATGCGGTTTCTCCGTTTCTTCTACAGGCTTTGGTTTCTGCCGTGGAGTGGGCTTGAGCGTGACTTGCTCCATTTTTTCCTCTGGTCGGGGCTCAGAAACAATACGTCGTTGTGTAATTTTGTTGGCTTCTTTAACTACGGTTTCTTCAGTTCTCTCCTTTATCTTTTGCTCCTGTTGTTCTTTTAATATATGTTGTTTTCTGCCTCGTTCCCATTGGAGCGGTTTCAAATCTTCAGATTGTTGGGCTTGTGGTACAGACTCAACTAGCTTATCTTGTATTTCTTCATAATGTTGAGGCCGAGTTCGAAGTAGGGTCTCTTCACGCTCTTGCCTATGAAGCATTTGAGTATCTTCGATTTGTACTAATTGTTGAGGTTGCCGAATTTGACGCCAGTTGAGAGCCTGTTCCTCTTTAATGCGTCGTTGACTTTCTAGTCTCTCACGCTCGCTTACACTAAGAAGATTAATGTCTTCAGTGGTGATATAACGCTGCTTCTGAATGTCTTCCACCTCAATATACTTCTGTCTCTCATTTCGGCGCATTAATTTTTGTATCGACTGCTTAGAAGTATCATCCACCTTCATAATGACCGTGTCTTCAGTGGCCGTCGTAGTCTCTTGAGTAACAATCTCCTCGGTCACTAAATGACGAAGTTCAACTTCTTCCACTTTGAATTTCTCAATTTCTTTGTGTATATGTTCAACTTTTTTTAAATGCTGGCGCATCTCTTTCCATGGTATCGCATCACCCTTTTTTTGCTGTTCTTCTATTAATTTTTCTATCTGCTCAGTCATTTCCATAATTTCTGACGTTTCCAATTTTTTTAAACGCTGAATTTCATGATCACGTATTTCTTGTTCTTGTACAGCCTGTTGCGGCACTTCTTGATCAGAAATTTTGGGTCGCTCAATGTGATGCAAATAAACTTCATCTAATTCGAATTTTTCTAATTGTTTTTGCACAGTGGCTACATGACGTAGTTTCTCCCTCATATCTATCCAAGGTATGGCTTCTTTCGGCGTCTTACCTTTGATTATCTTCTCTAAGGTGTAACCAATGTTCAGCAAACCTTGGTCACGTTCACTTTTAATGGACTTTAATACTACTTTGGCGGCTTCTAATTTTGGTATAATTTTCTTTTCAATAGGAGCTGGTTTTAAAGTAACGGTTTCTTCAGTCCAGGATTTGACAGGTGCAGGCTTATAGCCTGGTAGAAAAGGTGATTTGTCAAGTGAACGCCCACGTCTGGGACGTGATGATTTACGCCAGGGAATCGTTGATTCAGGTTGCAGCGATTTACTACGAATTTTAGACTTTTTAGTGCGTGGTCGTGACTTATGCGGTACTTGACCGTTTATAAGTGGGTATTGCTGATATTGTGGTGGTTGTGAAGCCTGTTGTTCTGGAGATTCTGGCAAATTATCTTCTCTGCCTGATGAAGAACTCTCATCTTCGCCAGAATCAATAGTTTGCAATTGATAAGTAGAGATGCGACGCTCTAAAATATATAATGAATAAATTTAATGCTTCGCAATTTGTTGCATTGAAATGTCCAACTAGTGTCAGTCATTCTGTCATAACACATCGCCCAAATTTATACTTCAATAGTTTGGTAAAAATGTGAGAATTCAAACGCTAGTATAGTTGATGAAAATAAAAGAAAAAGAGCATGTTGGCGCCTTGTTAACGATAATTAGCAAATCAATGAATCAGAAAATCATGTCATTACATACTAGCACTAGGAAAAGGACTCTCTTAACTCAACATTAGCGAACATAAAAGGTTTCAAAATTGAAATTGAACTGCAAAGCATATAAACACATATTAGACGTGACATTGCCGACAACTGGCTTTTTAATATATTCATATATGTATTCGTCCATATGCTTACAAATTACCTGTTGGCTATTGCTCATCTGAGCGTTATAGGGGTGGGTGGACTTGTACAAAGTGATATTCACAAAGATAACACAAAAAAAAAAATTAAATAAATAAATAAGAGAAGACGCTACATATAAATAGACAAGCCGTATATTTTTCTTAAATATTTATTCGATAAAATATTATATAATTTTTTGAATTGTATAGGACCACGAAACACACTTACACACGTACATTTTTAAATTGCTACAATTTTAAAATATTTAGAGAATTCTTAACATGCTTGATCATCTTAATGATAACAATTTATATGCATGTGTTAAAGCATAAAATATGAATTTTAATTAATTTATTTTGGCAGTTTTTTGTTTTGTTTTGTTTTTTTTTTTCTTTTTTGCCTAATATTTGCAAATATGTATTTGCGATTATTTGATTGTTTTCAGTCATTTTAAGCAAAATGTTTAAATATAAAGAAAAAAATCAAGATGATTAATATTTTTTAAAATTCACATTAGCGAAAAGTTAAAAAAAAAAAACACTTTTTAATTAGTCAAACAGATGGTTGTAGGCATTTTGTGCGTCACGACAAGGTATTATTATATTAAATGGCCTTGCGTGTCTCTCAAATTAATCTTCAAGTCATATAGATTGCAAAGATTGATTCATAATACCTTGAATTACGAAAAATATTTAAAAATCTGTGTCACTGTCAACGTAATCATAATGAAATTATGCTGATTTTTCTAAAAATTAAAGAAAATCTAATAATAACTAGGGGCCTGTAAATTATTAATTGCATTAGACTCGTATCGTAGTTTTCATCAAATGCTTTAATTATTTTTATACGAAAATACTTATCAATAAGATAGAGTTTTTAGTTTCTTCCCATGGTTGTTTTAAATTCGCTGCTGCCGCTCTTTCTATTTCTATTAGATTCGCTTAGAGAAGCATTGGAGAGTGCAACCTTGCAATACATTACATTGAAGATGATCTAATTGATTAAAATCTGTAATGTTTACTTTTTAACATACAAAGTATTTATGCAAACAAGTCCGCTTTAGACCTAAATTATTGTCTATTTCTTGACTAAATAGGTCAAACTGCTCAATGTTTGAGAGTATTGTATATAAATTTTTTTTGAAGCATAACCTTCAGTAAATTTCGTTTTTAATTCAATTGATTCTAAACTGTCTTTGGTCACGCAGATAAAGAAAGTGATAACCCTATAAAGTGATTATATATGAAAACTTTATTAAGCAAGTTTGTTTAATGGTGTTTTTTTAGTAAAATTGCTACAGAAAGTTAAAAAAACATTTTTGCAAGCTTTGCTTTTTCGAAAACAAGACCAATCCTAGAATAATTTATACTAAGTTCGTAAGTATGGCCGCTCTTTTTAAAAAGATTAATCAGAATTTTAAAATCTTTTACAGATAAATTTAACAAATTTTGCATGCAAAGGTTCCTTAAAAAGAAAAAACAAAAATAAATACAAAAAAGATTATCCACATAGAAGCTTAGGGCTCGAATCCATACACGGACATGGCCGCAATTAAGAAGAACATGTACGAAATGATCGAAATATTTATGCTTTTAACTTTCTTATCCATTTTTATATAATTTTGCATTCATTAAATATATGAATGCTTGCGTGTAGCCATCAGCTGAGTGAGGTAATCAAAATTTAAAGTATTCTGATTTTTTTTACGCTTGATTTGTAAAAAAAGAATAATTGCTTGTTAAATGAAATTTTTATTGTTGTTATATTCATGGCTCGCTCAAAAAATTAAACATTTCATAATGTCTATTTATACGTGCACATGTGTCATGACTTTTATGTGCGAGAATGTAATATTCACAAGTAAAATTATTGCATTATGGCATTATTGCAATTAACAAGGAAATGCTTGATTTGTAAAGAACGCATTCAAAATCTAATCAACAAAGAAAGTATTTAATTAAAAATTTTAATAGCAAAAAGGAAAACCTAAGAAGCATTTGTTTTCAAATAATTTATTTTTTTTTTTTTTTTTTTAGCGTACGACCTTCGGCTTTTTGTATTCCATCGATAAATAAATAATATAATCTTAAAATGTAAATGTGCGAGAAAACTTAAAATTTAACTGAAAATGATTTCTTTATTTATTCAAATTCTTTGTTTTTTGCAGACAAGCGCAGAGAACGTTCCCAGCGTGCTTCTACATGGGGTAAATGATAAGAATCCATATATTTTTGGTATTTTCAAATTCAATTTTGTAAATGAAAAGAAAGAAAATATTTAACGTTTATTTCGAATATTGTTTCAGTAAACAATAACAAAAAATTTCAAAGTAAACATTAGAAAATTATGTGATAACATATTGCATTCCGTTTGCAATGTTCTTTGATATGCGAAACAAGGATTCTACAGCTCAATGAACACGAAATAGAGCATTGGAAAACGGATACACAGGAGAGCCTACATATAGTTTATATTCGTAATCGGTATACAAATAGATGAATTAATATAGGTACGCTTACCTATTTCCGTAACTGCCTATGGACCCTACGTTAATTGTTAATTGTTATGATAAATTCGAAATTTTACCTCAAAGAACTAATTTGATTTCAACTTTCACTCGCCTGTATTGTCATTATAAGACAGGATAGATTAATATGGTTGCTTTCCTTTTCCTTTGTACAATTATGGATACCTACTCTTAATCGTATCGTATCAAAATATTAGTCAAAAATATGGAAAGCACCACTACTAAGCGAAATCAACTCCTTCATTATTCTGTATTGTTGTTTGGGAGTCAGCATTTACAAATTAGATATAAAATTTTCCTAAAAATGCGCAACACTGTTCGAGGGCCCCTAGTGAAGTTAAATTTTCAGATTGATCCTGGTCTTAAATTCAAAAGGTTTGCAAGTCGTAAATAGATTTTGTCTATTAAAATGGAGGCGGCGAGTATGGTCATGTTGTACACTACAACAAATTTTTGTTCATTCTTTAATCTGCTTTAAACTTAATGAGCATTTTTATTCAACGATTGTTTTCGTCCAAACTTTCAGTAAAAAAATCATGTAAAAAAATGTATTTATAGAGAGTCAGTAAAAAACATCTTTCGAAAAAGCACACAAATACACACACATACAAATACACATATATATATATATATATATCACATTCCATATATATAGATATATATGTATATATATATATATATATCTATGCATATGTATGTATGTATATATATATATATATATATACATATATATATATATATATATATATATATATATCTACGTATATATATATGTATATATATATATCTATATATATATATCTATGTATATATATATATATATATAAAACATGAATCAAGGTGACAATTATATTTTCTGAGTGTTAGACCAATCAATGCAAAATTAGTCAAAGTGCTAAAATAATGCTATTTTCTTGTTTTTCCTTTTTTCTTTTTATAATTATCGGAAAGTAAATATGTGAATGAATGAATGGTACATAGGGGAAAAAGAGGGCAGGGAAAGGTTACATCGAGAAAAACGAAAGTAGAACGAATTATTGGATATTGTTGGTAGTTATGTAGAAAAATTTTGGAAGAGATTCGCAGACTTACAATTTTATTTATGTATTGAGATAACTGAAACTTAAAGTAAATTTGAAGGTGATTTGAAATTTTTTATTAATAGTTAATGGAGGAGCAGGAGGAGATTCAATTATTTCTATAAAACTACTCGCCTATCGTGGATTTGTTAACGCACCTACTACTTAAGCATAAACAGCTAATGGCATGAATACAATTTCAATACGTGTGTTACTTAAATTTTACTCATACGTAGTGTTAGTCATCTTTTGTTGTTCATAAGATCTGCACTACACGATATGTAATAAAGTATTGAACATCAAGGCACATACAAAAATTGCTTAGTGTTCTTGCACGGTAATCCGTCCGTAAGAATTTGTTTTAGGGCCTTCTAAATTTGATAATATTTAGAATGGAGTACGAAAAATTAATTTGCATATAAATATTTATCTATATGTGTAAATGCCCATATATGTACATATATATTTATGTATGTATATATATATTTATTTATCGAGAACCGCACAAGTCATGAAATGAGTTCAGTTGAAATCAGTTCAATTCATTTGAGTTTAGTGTGTATTATTTTTAAAAATAACTTTATGATGATGCTTCGTATGTTTTTTTCTTTTTTGTTTAGTTTAATAAACGTCACCTGTGGTAGGGAAGAAATTTTTTCAAAACGAAAGAGTGAAATGAATATTTCAGTTAATACAGAAATTTAGTCTTTCACAATAAACGACAGCGGAAGGTTGTGTCGAGCGTGTTTTAAAAGCGAATAAAATATTTTGCAGTGAATGCTTTACTTACCTGTTGTGCTTTCTAGCGTTTCTTCTTACTAGTTTTACTTTTGAGCGGGAAAAGGAGGGAACGTTAGAGAAGTGTTTTGAATAATACTTTGATTTTTTAAAAGCTTTTCTTTTTATTATTATTATTTTTTAACAACATTAAAAGTTATACATTAAAAAATATTTTTAAAAAAAAAGATACATGAAATTTGCTTTTTTTTTATTGGAATTAGAGAAATAAAAAAACATTTAAAAACAATACAAAGAAAATCAACATAAATTTAAATGAAATGACTTTTATATTTTTTTTTTTAAATTAAGAAAAAAAAACTTAAAAGTGACGCCCAGTCGCATGAGTATTTTATGATTAATTTTTTTTAATAGTTTTTATTTATAGCAAAGCAACAAATTTTTAAAAATGAAATTTAGCAAAAAACATAATAATTAAAAAAAAAAATTATAGCGTATGTATATAACATGACATTGAATAAAAAAAAATAACATTTTACAATATTAGTAAAATTAAGCTGTAACTCAGAAAAAAAATTAAATATAAAAATCTCATGCAACGTTACTACAAAATATAAAAGGACATATATAAAAAAAAACAAATTATTTCACTTATCAAAACCCGAACAAAGGGAGTAATTTTTAAAAATTAAATCTATAGAAGAATATCTGGGAACACTTAAGGGGTTACAAGTCCATTCTGTCCATATATAGTACTAAAGTACGATGCAGTCGCAATCAAATTATTTTGAAAACGCAATAAACAACACAACAAAAAGCGGTACGTTTGTTTAAGCAAATCAGAAGAAAAAAAAACGTTTTACTAATATTTTCTCTTTCGTTCAATTATCTTGCAGATGATGATTCAGTTCAATATTGAAAGGGATAAAGAAGGCATATGACGATGTTGACGATGATGTTTGTTGCCAATGAATCAACAACCACTCGTAACCAATTATTTAGCTGAGGCATGACCGTACAATTAAAAATCGTCCCTACCACCACCTCATGAGCTGACTCACACAATTAAAAAAAAAAAGAAAAAGACTCTCGTGTGCCAAGAAAGTTCCTTCTTTTTTTTATTTATTTATATATATATTTATTTGATTAAATAAATGACATTTTTTATAGCTTTTTATCAAGTTTGTGACTTTGAACAGGAGCGCCCAACAACTGTAATGAACCGTAACGAAAGTGCTTTATGGTAAGATTGCAAAAATGTTATACACTATTATTAGATTAGCTATTGAATAGACAAATGAAAAATTGAATAAATATATATTAACGAAAACAAAAAAAAAAAACAAAGACATTGTTGTTTTTATTGCTCTTTAATGGTTGGGTGTGACACTCGCGGATGGGGGCCATGCACGTTTTGATTTATTATTATTTTCACTTATCGCTAATATGTTCTCTGGAAAGCGACATGAAATCATTTCTACTTAGCTAACACAAGACATTTTGGCATGCTCCAGCATGTCTATTAAAAATGTGCCTTTAAAATATAACGCTTCAAGAAAATTAAATTAGAATATTACCGGTACGCGCATAAATCCTATAAAGTGAAAGTTTGCGAAAACGATATCATTCTTAGGAGTACGGAAAAGTTTTCGAATTCTTTTAGTATAAAATCTTGCTGCAATGAACACATCCCTGCATATCAATCTCAATATACACACATCCATGCGAATATCAATGAGTGTGCGTTACCATAAATTGGGTGTGCATTGTGTTTTGCGCACGAAATATGAGTTTTCAGATATCTTTTGGTTCATATCTTTTTCAAAAATTTCTATAAAAATGAAAATAGCATCTCAACATACGCTCGCACATCTGTCATGTTTTATAAATTTTTATAATTACTTAAGAAAAAAAAAATATAATGCGTTTTATGCACACGTCCCTAAATGCTTTCTGACTGTTTTTTTTTTTCTTCAAAATTCTTCGTTATTAAAATTAACTTTGTACGCTTTCTTCTATACGTGAGCGCATAGATTTTCTTTAAAAACATTATTTTCTTTTTGTTAGCATTATGAGCTTTTTATTAATTTTTTTTTTTTCGATTTTTTTATATCTGCTTGATTAGTAAAACGTTTTTTATTTAGTTTTCATTTTATGCGTTTTCTTACTCTTCTTTTTTCCTGTTAATGTGTGTTTATAATAATAAAAAAGCAGCAAAAAGAATATTTTTCAGTTTCGTTTCGTTTTTCAAACTTAGATAACTAGGTGTAGAGCTACATTTGCTTATAAGTGTTCATTAATTTGTTTTAATAAATTTAAGTTAAAACTTGTCGTCTCTATTGTCATTTGGTCATTTATGTCTGCTTTTCGTTTTTCAATTTGGTTTTCTTGCATTTATCCCATATTGTCATACATAATAATTAATCCTTACTTTTTACAATCAATTTGGCCGACGATTCAGCTTGTCCGGTAGATGAAGTTACACGCACTGTAAACATACCGGAGTCTTCTTCATAAGTTGTTCCAATTAAGAGTACCGCAGTGTTACCATCGAATATCATCTGAAACGTTTAGAAAGTCAAAAAAGAGAGAGACAAATTATCATAAAAGCAAGCATGAGCATTTATCTTTTAATAATTTGCATGGTGTTCGCTTATCTTCGCTAAACTAGTTCGCGCAACACTAAATGTGATTTTGTTTACATTTATTTTCTCCATCCAAAAGTTTGTCTAAATTTTATATGTAAGAAAACACTAAAAACATGATTTGGTATATGTTGAAGTAGGCGTTTGATAACTTTAAAGAACTTTTTCAAACCCCATATATTTTTGCATAGCATTTGTTTCAAGGGAGGCTTTTTTTGCGAAAGAAATCAATTTTGCACTCAACTAGTTTTGAGCAGAGTATTTGTTAATTTGATTTTTGGGGTCATATTCAAAATTTGTCCCAACTATCGAGAGTTTTCGTATTAAAGTCCAATTTATTGTATTGATTTTAGGAGGTGGTCTGCTTTCAGATAAGTGTAAGATTTTATTGTTTTTCTGCAAGCCCTTCGAACCGTTATATTTGCCATTACCTCTAACGTGATATCCTAAATATTGGGTTTGTTTGTTGGGTCGTTAGTCGAAACACTTTTCCCTTATATTTGTGACTATGTCACTTACCTGGAAATCGGGAGTTTCTGGTATAAGAGCACCCTCACGGAACCATTGAACACTGGTCGGTTTGACTTTACCAGTTACTGTGGTCTTAAATTGAGCGGGCATACCTTCGGTAACGGAAACGTCTTTTAAGGCGGTAATAGTTGGTGGAGCATCCAAATTTTCGATAGGGCGAACTTTTAACTGAGCGCTGGTTTGTATGCTTCCTAACTTGTTTTCCGCTACACATTTATATGTACCTTCGTCTTCAGGGAAAGCCTCCGAAATGACTAGCTGATAGTGTTCACCTTGACGTGTCATTTGGAAGTAACGAGATGGCTTGACGATGTTTTCTCCACGCATCCAACGTGCAGTAGGAGTTGGCTTACCCTCAATGCGGCAGCGAAATACTACTTTGCTTCCCTCCTCGATCGACTGACTCTTAAGGGGTTCAACAATATGTGGCGGCTTTTCTGTATCAGGAGCGGTGGGAATCGGCTTTTCGCTTGGTTGTTTGGTGGCACTTTGAACAATGCAGTCAGCGTCGCATCGTGCCTCACCGGCTGAATTAACCGCTACGCATTCGTAACGCCCTGAATCTTCCACAGATGGTTCAATTATTAAAAGCGTTTGTACACTGTCTTCCTCTAGCATTTTAAATTTGATGCTCGGCTTAATTTTCAAGCCATTCTTAAGCCAATAAACATCAATTGGACGGCTACCGGTAACTCTAGCGTCAAAGCGAGCCAACTGTCCTGTAGTCACTGTAGTACTTTGTATGGTTGTAACGAAACTAGGTGGAGTAATGCCACCTTTACCAGCGCGTCGCCGTTCTTCAACTACTAAATTAGCGCTGCATTTAGCGGTACCGCCTCGATTTTCCGCTATGCAGGAGAATACAGCTGAATCTTCTACAAACACCTGTCGTATAATCAATACGGATTTACCGCTAAAAGTGTGAACTTGCAGATCGGGTGAACTCTTGATCGGGAAATTTTCGCGATACCATTTCACGGTAGGCATTGGTTCGCCATCGAACTCGACCTCAAATTTAGCCTGTTCGTTTTCAAATACACGGCAAGGTTGTATTTTCTTGGTAAAAATGGGTGGTTTGGACGGTTGCACAGGACCCTTTACAACGCGTTCTTGGACGGTACCCTTATGTTCCATCTCGGTAGTTTCGGTAGCAGTAATTTTCCGGGTGATTTCCATATCACCAACCACTTCCTTTTGCGTTTGTTTCTGCTTACTCATATGAACCTCACGGCCGTGAACAGACGACTCTGAAGGCTCAATGGGAGGTTTGTGTACAACCTTTTTGGTAGTGGTATCTGTGGACTCGGAATCTTCCCTGAAAAAAATTGTTTGTAAGCATGCAAGGAAATATAAGCTCAGTATTTTTTTTTTTGATTGAAGGGTACATACAGATTTTCTTCATAAGATTTCGCCATGCCTTTGGTAGTTGTGCCACTAACAATTTTTTCACCGGGTATAGCATATTGATGGTTGTCCTTACGTAAATTACTTTCCTTAAGTAATTGCTCAGTTTCTAGTTCTTGTAGTTTCGAATAATAATCTTCATTTTTCTTCTTTAACACCGACTGTTGCCATTCAGGGCATTCGGATTTAACCTGTTTCGGCTTCAAATGTTCGACTCCTTTCAAAGGGCCAATTTTTTGATCGGCTAAATATTGTTTACGTTCATCGAATATCTTTTCCAATTCAGTTTCTTGACGTTCTTTTTGGTAAGCAGTAAGTTCATAGTCATACCAAGCTAAAGTTAATATAGGATATTTGCGTTAATACACATATTCATGGAGTAAAAAAAGGAAAGCTTATTACAAAGAGCTTTGTCTATAAAGCTTTATACTTGCTTTTTTTTAAATAAAGCGGTTTTTAAAAGTTATGTTGATGTTATTTATAAACGATTAAAAAGCTTTTTTTAATTTGGAACCAATCAAATATTATAAATTTATAAGGCGAAGAAGAGATTTTGATGAAGAGAATGAGAAAGAAAAACGTCACGAAATGAGAGAAATTATATTTTTACATACAGAGAGCATGCTAAAAAGTTGTGCAAAACTCATTAATAATAAACGACGAAAGTTAATATTACAAAAAAATTGAGAAGATTCTCATCATAATATATACGAATATATAAAAAATTTCACATGATATTAGTGACACAGAGAGATAGAGCGAGAATAAGGCAAGAATTATTAGTATCTCACACTTGTGTAAATCACTCATTCTCATACTACCGTACGTCACCAGTGAATTTTGCAATCCACCGCGTTGATTTCATATCCTTAAATGTGGCCATTGTAGATTTTGCAGCTTTGAGGAATAATTATAGGTAATTTTTGATGGAATATTTAATGGGATGGGATTTCAGGAATTGAAGTGTGGACTTTTGGATAAGAGCTTAAGTACTATATTGTGCTTTAATTTTTTTATATGTATATTTACAATGTAAAATGTGTGTATCTTCATGTTAACTATGTATGTACGTTAAGTATATGATTCTTTATTAAAATCTGTTATATAATAGTATTAATCGCTTGTCTTTGTATTAGGTAAGCTAATAAATCGTATATTGTTGTTGGTGATTAAATTTCTGGTTTTTTATACAATGTTAGTAAATGTTTCGAGTACTTACGACGTGGTGAATTCTTTAAAACACCGCGGTAATCGTCAGAACGAGCCACTACTTTAAGTTCAGTAGATGCGATAGACTCTCCTACTGAATTTCGGGCAATTACTTCAACTTTACCAGTATCATATTGGCGAGTTTTAGGTATGTCCAAATGAAACATTCCATCATTTGTCAATTTGTAACGCGAACCCTTACAAATATAAAAAAATTTACTATATATACCATTATTACGTATGAGTTAGACTTACATGGACCACAGTGTGACCATTAATAAGCCACATAACTCTGGGGCGTGGGTAACCGGTAACACGGACACAAAATCTGGCAGGCTCACCTTCTTCCACAGTTTGAGCTTCCAATTTGCTAACGAATGTCGGCTTCGAGCGAGGCCTAGCATCGGGATCCACTTCTTCCGGTACACTAAAGCACGAGATAAAAATCAAACGACAAAATCTCGCATGAATACGTTACCATGTTTCAAGTGTTTCAATACTTACACTTGCCAAGAAGCTTCCATTTCACGTATGCGTTCAATACTGTGCATATGAGCTGGTAATTGAGAATCGTAAACAATACCAGGTTTTCCAGACACTTTTATGGTAGCTTTAGTCTCATCCATGCCATAGAGATTAGTAGCACGACACACATATTCGCCACTATCTTCTGGATAAACCCAACCAAAGTTCATAGCTACATAACCAAAGTCATATATAGGTTGGAAACGATTTTCTGTGAAAGAGAAGCGTCGATGTTTTTACATACTCACAGCGAAGCATTTTCACTACCACTTACTGTGCAGCAATGGTTTGCCATTAAAGAACCATTCCACTTTCATATTTGGGTCACCGACAGGAGCTAGCTGGCATTCGAATTTCGTCGATTGCATTTCGCTCAGTTTTAGCTGGTCTTTTATTTGTGTAACAAAACGTGGAGGTTGTTTGCGATCAGGGTCGAAGAGGTCATCTTCGGTTAAATGAATTTCAGATGTATACTTCTTAATAGTAGCTTCCATTTGTGTTAGAGTTTCGGAACGTTTCATACCCCGTGGTAATTGATTTTGCAAAATAATTGAAGGCAATTGTTTACAAGAGACGGTTGCTTTGGTGCGTGCTTCACCGTGCTTATTGTAAGCACGGCATACATATTCGCCAGAATCTTCGGCGTACACGTATAGGATGTCGAGGGAGACGAAGCCCATATCGAAAATATTTTTATATCTGTGACCAGAGGGTAAAAGTTTACCGTTGCGATACCATTCAACACGTAAGTTGGGATCGGTCTTTGGTTCTACTTGACACTCGAAACGAACCGCTTCAGCCTCTTCCGCAGTTACCGATGCTATTTCGGTAACAAAATATGGCGGTCCATACACCGTCTCCTCTATTATAGGCGTCTCCGGTATACGTCCGCGTTCCAATTCTTTAAGTTTCTCAGCAGATATGCCTTCAGGTAATTGGGAGTCGTACACAATACCATGTTTACCTTTGCAAGTAACCTTAGCCGTAGTGGTAGCTACACCCCATTTATTTGTAGCTCGACAAGTATACTCACCGGAATCACGTGAATACACGTAATCAATGTCGAGAGCAATAAATCCAAAGTCATTCAGCTGATGCACACGCGAACCCGTTGGCAAAGGACGCCCGTTGTAGAACCATTCGATTCGCATAGTCGGATCTCCTACAGGTTCTACACGGCAGTCGAAATGTATTGGGCCACCTTCGGACACATCAAGATTGTCTTTGATTTGTTCAGTGAATTTAGGCGGATTGGGCTGTTCTTCATCGAGGATGATCTCTTCCCGTTTATGCATATTTTCTTCCAGCTTTTGTAAACTTTCGGTGCCCGTACGAAAGTTGCAAGGCAATTGAGGCTCCATGATAATGCCTTGGCGTCCCTTAACTTGCAATTTGCAAGAAACCGTCGCCTCACCGTGCTTATTCGTAGCCTTGCAAGTGTAAAGACCAGAATCACGTTGGTAACAACCAGCAATTTCCAGAATTACGAAACCGAAGTCATTGATTGTTTTGATACGAGAGCCAGCCCACAGTGCTTTGCCATTATGGAACCACTCAACACGCATACTGGGATCGTTGATGGGCTGTAGGCGGCATTCAAAATGAGCTAGCGAATTTTCATTAATGACCATGTCAAATGGCGTAGTAATGAATTCTGGGGGCTTTCCGGTTTCATCTTCAGGAGTAAACTCTGTGCTTCGCACACCTAGACCTTCTAATTCAGCAATGCGGTCAATAGTGCCTTCCATACCTTTGGGAAGTTGAGATTCCATTATTATGCTGCGTTTCCCTTGAATTTTCATAGTAGCTGTTGTTACAGCTTCGCCGTATTCGTTGATAGCGCGACACGAGTATTCACCTGAATCTTCTGGATAGACGGGAGAAATTTCTAATATAACAAAACCAAAATCACAGAAGGTTCGAAATCGTGAACCAGCTTTTAGTGGACGTCCATTCCAGTACCACTCAACGCGAAGTCTTGGGTCATCAGTTGGAGTAATGCGGGCTTCAAAGTGAGCGTTTTCACCTTCACGTAAGTTGTCAAGATTCTCTAGTGGTACTGTGAACATCGGGGCTTTGCCTTTTGTTTCTTCTACAGTTTCATCGCGTGTACGAATCATACTGTATTCGAGATTGGCTATTTTCTCCAAACCACCTTCCATACCACGTGGCAATTGGGATTCTAGAATCAAACTTGTCTTCGAAGTACATTTCAAAGTTGCACTTGTAACATCTTCACCATATTTATTAACAGCTCGACATTCATACACACCAGAATTCTCTTCATAACAATATAAGATATCCAAAATAACAATGCCGAAATCATGGAAGGTGCGAAATCGGTGTCCGTGAGGTAATTTTTTACCATTAAAGTACCATTCGACCTTAAGGTCAGGATCAGCTACCGGTGTAAGACGAGCTTCAAAGTGCGCGCTTTGGCCTTCAACCAGCTTTGTAATATCTTTAATCTGAGTTATAAATTTAGGCGGCTCCGCTAGTACAGGAGTGGCATCCACTGGCAGTCCTTGAGGACATTCAAGTTCTCTGATCCTTTGCAAAGAGTCAGGTTGCAAAGTATCATAAAATACACCACCCCGTCCTCGGCAGTTAAGCGTGGCTTTGGTAAAATCTTCGCCGTATTTGTTGTATGCCCGACAAACATATTCTCCACTGTCATGATCTTGCAGATAAGATATGTCAAGTACAACAAAGCCAAAGTCCGACACAGTCTTAATGCGATTCGAATGACGCATAAGTTTTCCATTGTGGTACCACTCAACTTTAAGGTCGGGATCGTTGACTGGAATAAGTGTGCATTCGAAGTGAGCCGACTGTCCGTCTTTAAGGCCTTCTAAAGATTGGATGTGAGTTGTGAAATGTGGCTTTTGACCACGTGGCTTTTCTACACATTCCAAGGTGCAGTTAATCTCAGCCGATCCATATTTATTTGTAGCGCGGCAAGTGTATGTGCCAGAATCTTCAACCTTGGTTCCTAAAATTTCTAAGGCTACCATACCAAACGCATAAATTGTCCGTACACGGTGGCTAGCTTCGAGTACCTTACTATTAAAGAACCACTCTATGACCATAGTTTGATCGCCTGTGGGTATAAGATTGGCCTCATAATGAGCGATTTCACCTTCACCAATATCGGAAATATTAGTGAATTCAGTAGTGAATCGAGGAGGTATACCTTCCTCTGGTTGTTCAGGTTTGACACCATCTTTACGTAATGATTCTTCTAAGTCTTGTATTTGTTCAAGGCCTTCAGCTCCCTTGGGATGCTGAGTCTTTTCAATTATGCTTTCTTTGCTAGTGCAAAATATGGTGGTTGTTGTGAAAGCTTCACCAACTTTGTTGTAAGCTTTGCATGTGTAAATACCTTGATCTCGAGTGTATATTTCAGTGACATCCATTGTAACAAATCCAAATTCACTTGTCATTTTGAATCGGGACCCATGTTGAAGTAATTTACCGTTGAAATACCATTCAATAAAGAGATTCGGATCTTCTTTTGGCTCTACGTTACCTTCCAAATGCAAAGGTTCACCTTCGTTCAAACGGAATTCGGCTTGCAAAGGCTTGGTCCATACAGGAGCTGGATATTGAGTTTCGGGCTTCGAAACTTGACGTTGATAGCGATTAGCTAAAGCGTCTTCAGTTTCTTGCACAGCTTCTAAACCAGCTTCACCTTGAGGGTGCTGAGTATCTAAGAACATGGTTTTTCCGCTGATACATTTCAATGTACCTGATGTAGTAGCTGAACCTTTACTGTTGATTGCTTTGCAAGTATAAATACCGCTGTTTTCAGCGTAGGTGTTGGACATATCTAAAGCACAGTAACCAAAGTCGTATATGGATTTGAATTTAGCAGCTGCTTGCAAGGGCTGACCATTATAAAACCATTCAATTTTCATTGTTGGGTCACGAGAAGGTTCAACGTTGCACTCAAACCGAACATTATCACCCTCTTTGCATTCGATGTTGTTTAGGTGGGTAATATATACAGGTATTTCATAAGCTGGCTCCGGAGCCTCCGGACGGCCGGGTTTGGGGGCTTCAAGTTCCCCAATACGCGACAAAGAATCAGGATGTAAAGATTCTGCTTGCAACCAATGATGGTCTTCGATTTTAAGTGAACATGTGGATACGGCTTCACCCATCAAGTTAGTAGCCTTGCAAGTATAAATGGCCGAATCATCGGCGCGCAAACCATTAATGGAAAGAGTAACTAAGCCAAAGTCGAAAGTGCTGCGTATGCGGGAGCCTGTGGTCAAAGAAATTCCATTTTTAAACCATTCAATGCGCAAATTAGGATCAGCCCGCGGTTCAACTTGAGCTTCCAAAAGAACATGTTGACCTTCATTAAGCTTATCGTAGCTCTGCAAGTGAGTGGTAAATACAGGAGCTTGTTGTGGAGTTGAATCAACAAACATTTCGGGGACACGATTCATAGCAGCTTCTTTAAGTCTAATTGCTTCCCAAGATTCAGGAATTAATGATTCACCAACAATATTTGACTTGGATTTGACTTTCATAGCAGTTGAAGACACAGCTTCGCCAGCCGCATTATAAGCGCGGCACATGTAAACACCGGAATCTTCAGGAACAACGGAGCTGATATCAAGAGTAACAAAACCAAAATCGTTGGTAGTCCTCAAGCGTGAGCCCATCTTTAATTCAACTCCGTTAATGTACCACTCAAACTTTAGTGATGGATCACCAACTGGAACAACGCGGGCTTCAAAGTGGCCGTGTTGTCCTTCCCATAACTCCGAAGGACCAGTAAGTAGTTGAGTAAATATTGGTTTTTCAAATGCGCGTTCCGGCTCCTCAGGACGTGGGGCTGCTGGCCGTTCCAACTGATGAATGCGGCTAATACTGTCCGGATGTTGCGTATCCAATTGGATGCTGGCTTCTGAAACTACGCGCATAGAAGCTGTAGTAACTGCTTCACCAAGAGGATTGATAGCACGGCACATGTATACCCCTTCATCTTCTTTACGAATGTGAGAAATGTCTAGGGAAACATAGCCAAAATCGTGTTGCTTTGTAATACGAGAACTATCTTCAATAAGTTTTTCGTTCCGATACCATTCAACTTTAAGATTAGGGTCTCCCACGGGAATTAAACGGCATTCAAAGTGAGCGGTCTGGTGTTCATTGATGCGATCTATATTTTGTAATGGTTGTGTGAAGACCGGGCGTTGTTTGGTGCCAGGAGATTCTATTTCGGGTCTTTGGAATGGAGCATTCGCTTCCAACTTACGAATTTTCTCCAACCCCTCAGGATGTTGAGTGTCTGAAATAATAGTACCTCTGGCGACAACTCGCAAGCTGGTGGCCGATACACATTGACCCAGTGCATTGACTGCGCGCACTGAATATTCACCAGCATCTTCAGGCACGGCGTGAGTTATATCCAAAGCGACATAGCCGAAATCAAATGTAATATGGAAACGAGCGGCTGAAGGCAAAGGTTTACCGTCGTGGTAGAATTCGATCCTCAGATTAGGATCGTGCATTGGTTGTACTTGGGCTTCAAAGTGAGCAGTCTGGCCTTCATAGATTTCGGTCGTTCCACGTAATTCAGTGGTAAAGTGCGGCGGGCTAACTGGTGCTTCACTAACTTCAGTACGAGTAGTAATTACTTTAGCTTCAAGTTTTTGAATTTTCTCCAAAGCATCAGGATGCTGTGTGTCGAAAATCATACTACGGCGATTTAAAACACGTACATTGCAGGTATTGACAGCTTCCCCAAGTAAATTAGTAGCCTTACACATATATGTGCCAGTGTCCTCGCCGTAGACGTACAAAATATCCAAGGCTACATAACCGAAATCGTGAGTTGTCCTATAGCGATGACCTAACGGCAATTGTTTACCGTTACAGAACCACTCTATTTTCAAGTTGGGGTCATTTATAGGCTCCACGCGACACTCTAAATGAGCGTGTTCACCTTCTTTAAGATGCTCTAAGTTGCTTAAAGGTGTTAAGAAAATTGGTTTTTGAGTTTTTTCTTCAATTTCTTTTTTAGGGGGAGGGGCATGAGTTTCAAGTTGGCGAATTTTTTCTAAGCGCTGAGCATCGAGTGTGTCGAGATCCAAAGTTTTGTTTGCTGCAAAATACAACAAGACGATAAACAAAAAAATATGCGTTCACCTATTTAGTTTAATAGTCACCTGTGACGTTTACAGCACAAGTCGTAACTGCTTCCCCTACAGCATTCTTCGCCTTACACATATAAGTTCCCGTATCTTCAGCATGAGCGTATAAGATATCCAAAGCAACAAATCCAAAATCATAGGTAGTTTTAAAACGATGTCCTGTCTGTATTGGTCTACCATTGCAGAACCATTCAACTTTCATTGTTGGGTCATTAACTGGAGTGAGAGTAGCTTCTAAATGGACTAGAACACCTTCATTAACGTTTGCATTACGTAATGGTCTTCCGAATTGAGGTCGTTCAGCCATAAATTGCTCTTCTTCTATTTTACGTTGGAAGCGTGATCCATCTTCCAGGTATTGAATTTTTTGCAGAGCTTCTTCGTGTTGAGTTTCTCGAATAATCGACGACCTAGTTTGGACATTTAAGCATATCGCATTCACGGCTTCACCTAAATTGTTAGTAACGCGGCATGTGTATTCACCGCTGTCCTCAGAATAGACGGTCAGAATGTCAAGGGCAGAAAATCCGAAATCGTAAGTAGTACGAAAACGGTGTCCAGTACTTAGTGGTTTACCATTGTGAAACCATTCAACCTTTAAGTTAGGGTCCGGATATGGTTCGATGCGGCATTCATAATGAGCGCTTTGCCCTTCGACTAAGTTAGTAGGGCCAATCAATTTGGTCACAAAACGTGGTGGTTGCGTAACCACGTATTCTTCTTCTTCATATCGTTGATAACGGGTGTGATCCTCTAATTGATGAATTTTATGCATAGCAGCTTCATGTTGTGTTTCCATTTGAATGGCCGTTTTTGACTGAACAATAAGAGATGCAGAAGTAACAGCTTGACCAAGTTCGTTTATAGCACGACAAGTGTAAGTGCCTGAGTCTTCAGGATTCACATATTTCATATTTAAAGCCACGTAGCCAAAATCATGCATTGTGGTTATGCGATTAGAAGCTTCAAGAGGTTGCCCATTTCTTAACCATTCAACCCTCAAATTAGGATCGCCAACAGGAATCAAACGAGCTTCAAAATGTACTGCTTGGCCTTCTGCCACACGAGAATCGCGAACTGGCATAGTAAATACAGGAGCTTGACTTATGAGTTCTTCCTGAACACTCATACGTTGCCTTTTCGCTGTTGAATCTTCCAAATGTTGCAAACGAGGCAAGGCACTCTCATGTTGAGATTCTGAATAAATAGATTTTTTAGTATGGACAACAGCCACGGCTGAAGTAATTGCCTCTCCTACTGCATTGTAGGCACGACACGTATAACTACCAGCATCTTCTGGCAGGCAAGACATAATATCTAATGCGACAAAACCAAAGTTATTGGTTTCAGTGAAGCGTGAACCTGATTTTAGAGGCATATTATTGTGATACCATTCCACACGCATTGTTGGGTCCGAAACTGGTATTAGACGACATTCAAAATGAGCGCGTTGATTTTCTTTAATTTCAATATTCTTCAGGGAAGTAGTAAAAACTGGCGCTTGTTTAGTTGTTTCATCTACTTCCTCACGACGGGAATAGCGGGAACGATCCTCTAAGTAATGAATTTGTTCTAGACCGGCCTCATTTTGGGTAATTGTTACAATTTGTTCTGAACTACGACATATTAATTCAACTTGTGTTTCATCGGATCCAATCAAGTTTACGGCACGGCAAGTATAAACCCCAGAATCTTCAGCAATCAGATCAACAATGTCGAGTGCTACATAACCAAAGTCATGAATGGGACGGAAACGATGTCCAATAGTAATGGGACGACCATTTTTGAACCACTCAACTTTAAGATTAGGGTCCGTAACAGGTTCTATTTTACATTCAAAGTGAGCGTGTCCGCCTTCACGCATGTTAGTTAAACTTTTTGGATGTGTCAGGAAACGAGGACGAATGTTAACGATTTCGTCAACATACTCGTTTCGGCGATAACGTGAGGAATCTTCAAGATAAGCAATTTTTTGTAGGCCGGATTCATTTTGAGTTTCTAAAATTAAATCATTTTTAGCGATGATACGCACAGCACATGAGGTTACGGCTTCACCCAATTGATTTCGAGCTTGGCAGGTGTAAACACCAGAATCGACAGCATAGCATCCTAATAAATCAAGAGCCACATAGTCGAATTCATAGGCTGGGCGAAAACGATGTCCGGTTTTAACTGGTTGACCATTTACAAACCATTCGACACGCATCGTTGGATCTCCTACTGGTTGCAAGCGACATTCTAAATGGACGTTGGTGCCCTCCATAGTTTCAATATTATGCAATGGTCGGGTAAACTGTGGAGCTTGCATAATTGTAATATCTTCCTCAATGTGCTGACGGCGACGTGAGGCATCTTCTAGCTGCTGAATTTGTTCCAAGGACATTTCATTTTGGGTTTCAGTAACAATATCCGAGCGATCAATAACCCGTACACATGCTGACGTATGAGCAGAACCCAAATGATTAGTTGCACGGCATGTGTATTCACCAGAATCGACTGCTGTAGCCTGAACAATATCTAAAGCCACAAAACCAAAGTCATAGTAAGTACGGAAACGTGAACCGACAGTTATAGGGTGACCATTATGGAACCACTCTACGCGCATTGTTGGATCTCCCATTGGTTCTAAACGGCATTCTAGATGGATGTTTTTGCCTTCGTGGATTGGTTTGGGATCCGAAAGGGGTTGAACAAATATGGGCTTTGATTTTGAAATTTCTTCAATATCATATTGAGGTTCCACAAATTGTTTGGATTCCAAGTGCTGCGTCTTTTCGTAGAGACCACGATGCATGCTAGATGTGTCTATGCTGGAACGAGCTAATATATAAAGTCAAATATTACAAAATTGCTTCGCCTCATTTATGCGTGCAGAATTCGACAAACAGTGTACTTACTTTCTACTACCATAGTTCCTTGTAACTGAGCTTCACCTAGTTTGTTTCTGGCGACAACCGTATAGACCCCTGCATCTTCCGCGCGAACTTGGGATATATCTAAAGCTACGTAACCAAAATCGTAATAGGTTTGTATGCGATTAGCAGCGGTTATTGCGCGTCCGTTATGGTACCACTCGATTTTCAAGCTTAAGTCACTTTGAGGCTCGACGCGTGCCTCAAAATGGGCTCGTTGGCCTTCCAAAATTTTGTTAGTGCATTTCATAGGCCCTAGAAAGCGTGGCATTTGAGTTATATTAGTTTCTTCTTCCTCCGAGCGAACATAACGTGAAGAATCCTCCAAATTCTGTATTTTTTGTAATCCGTCCGGATGCTGAGAGTCGGAAATGATTTCCTTTTTGGAGATGACTGTAAGTTGGGCAGTGGTGGCATCTTCTCCCATAGAATTATAAGCTCGGCAAGTGTAGGTGCCAGCATCGTAAATCGTTAGTTGTTTAATGGTCAAAGCCACGTACCCAAAGTTAAAGAACGTAGTACTACGAGAACTTGCTTCTAGAGGTTGACCATCTTTATACCATTCAACTTGCATAGTAGCATCTCCTGTGGGCTCTAAGCGAGCTTCGAAATGAGCATGACCGCCTTCATGCGTATCAAGTTGATGTTGTATTTGGGATTTAAATTGAGGCGGAGCTATGGGCTCGGGAACTTCTTGGATGTGACGCCGCTGCTGTGCTTTTCGATAGTCTTCCAATTCTTCAACTTTTTCTATATAACGTTGCTGCTCGGGAATACCTAGCTCAGTCGTTACTTGAGATCTTGAATGCACGCGAATTGTTGAAGAGCTAACAGCCTCACCAGCACGATTAACAGCACGCACAGTATAAGTGCCAGCGTCTTCAGAACGTAAGTGCATTATATTTAACGAGACATAACCAAAATTGAAAATGGCCGTAATGCGTGAACTAGCAGTTATTGGACGACCATCTTTATACCATTCAACCCGCATTTTAGGATCATTAACAGGAGTAAGTTGAGCTTCAAAATGGGCATTTTTTCCCTCCTCAAATTCACCCATGTCCTGAAGCAGTGGCCGAATAAAGACAGGAGGTTGATTTGTAAGCTCCTCAATGCTTTCATGACGTTGATAACGAGAATAGTCTTCCAAATGACTAATATATTGCAAACTGCTTGGATGCTGCGACGTTTGCTCTATGGACGGACGTTGAGTTACTGAAAGTGTGGAGCGGGATTCAGCCATTCCAGTAGCGTTGGTAACGCGGCATAAATATTCGCCGGCATCGTGATCTACTATACTCAACAAATCCAAAGCAATAAAACCGAATTTAAAAACAGAAGTAGCACGGGCACCTAATCAAAGTTTCAAGGGTGACTTAAGTGTCTCTTGGAATAGATCTATGTAAACTTACTTGCTGCTAGTGGATGACCATTAAAAAACCATTCAACAATCATACTTGGATCACCAACAGGTTCAATGCGAGCTTCCATGTGAACTTTGCCACCTTCAACTTGTTGCACATTTTGTAACGGTATAATGAATTGCGGGGGTGGATAGACACGCTCTTCTTCTCCTGGACGTAAATGTGGCTTGGCACGTTCGACATGACGCAAATAGATAATTTCTGGCCCGGGTTGAGGTCTATAGATGGATACATATATCCTATTTATTCGAAATTACTACGATAAAAAGGTAAAACATCTTAACTTACTCTGGTTCTATAATCCTAGTAGGTCTGGGCAAGTTAAGACGTTTTTGTTCAACTGGTGGTTGTTCTCTAGGTACTTCTACATAGAGTCTAGCCCGATTGGCAGTTGATCCGGCAATATTTTGCGCAGTACATTGGTACCAGCCAGCATCGAAAGCTTTGGCCCGCGGAATTTCTAAACAGGTTGCGCCTCCATCAATGCCAATGAAGCGATCAGCCGTTGAAGATATTTGTACACCATCTTTTTGCCAGGTGATGCGGGGCATCGGTGTACCAATAGCATTGGCACTCATAGTGATGGGTTCACCTTCGCGTACAGTCATTGTGCTGAAGCGTTGAACAAATTTTGGTGCGACAACTTGTTCCTTCTCAAGCACACTTAACTGAGCTTCGATGGTGATCTCACCAGCTTTGTTACGTGCCAAACATTGTACAGCTCCGGCATCTAGACGACTTACATTGGTAATCATTAGTGAGTGGCTGCCAGATTCATTGACAAGAATTTTATGAGATGCGTCATCATTGATCTGACGACCATTTATAAACCAATAGACTTCAGGGTAAGGATTGCCTGTAACACGACAATCAAAACGAGTCATTCGGCCTTCGGTGATCTCCCGATCGCCGTAGGTTTTAATAAAAGTGGGAGGCAACGCTTTGCCAGCCTCTAGCTGTTCAGCCATAGCATCAACTGGTTTTGGTTCATGAGCCATTTCTGCAGCAGGCTCAACCGCTAACACAGCTGAAGACACAACACAGCCCTGAGTATTTTCAACGAGTAGTGTATAGTGACCGGCATCTTTATGGGTAGCTTTCTTTACGCGTAATGTAGCTATGCCACTTGAATATGAAATTTCATATTTATTAGAAGTTAAAAGACGTTGACCATTATGGAACCAAGTCAAGCGGGGTTTTGGGTTTGAACCGACTTTTGCAGAGAAAATTGCGTCGGAACCTTCAACTAACTTAGAGTTACGTGGTTTCTGTGCAATTTGTGGTGCTTGAGCAGGACCCATAGAATGATCAAGTTCTTGGCTGAGATAATAATCCTGCTCGTAGGTCGCACGACGTGTAATAGCTTCCCTGAAGGACACTTCACGTAATAACCTATACTCAAAAGTGTCTACACGAAATTCTTCTTCAATCGAAGTGAACGAATAACCATTCGTGTAAACGTTTTTATCTAATCTTTGAACTGGCTGGATGGCAGGCATTTGTGAGCCTTCTGGTTGAATGTAAACACTGCAAATCGCTTCGCCATATTGATTGCGAGCAGTGCAAGTGTATTCCCCTTCATCGCCGGGTCCAATTTGATTTATCAGTAGCGATACCTCACCGGTGGCCTCATTATAGCTCATGCGAAACTTTTGAGATTCGAGAAGTGGTGCGCCTTTTCGAGTCCAAGTAACGAATGGCCTTGGATTGCCACGAAGTTTGCCTTCAAATAGGGCATTTCCGCCTTGAGCAAACCGAGCATTCTTAAAGATTTGCTCGAATACGGGCGGTGAAATATCGCCTTGAGCGTAGATATGTGTTAAGGCTGGCTGGATGTAGGTCATGCCGCCATGTTGTTCAACTAGAAAAAAAGAGACAAGCCAAAGAGGAAATATTATTTCTCTTACTTGATTAATCCAGTATCCAAAAAAATTATATTTTTTTTAATTGTTATTCTCAAAATGACAGGCTTATTTATCTTGTATGTTTGCAAATATAATAAAACACCGCATACCTTAACGTACATATATTGTATGATCTCAGTATAATTGAATTAGTATGATAACTGATAGATTTATTTTGCAATTTTGATTAACATTCCTTCCACATATTTTATGAATCTTAGTTTTCTGTTAAAAGATAAGACTGAATTAATGAAATTTATCTTATCTTTTCTTTTGTCTTCGAGATAATTTATGATATTAAAAGATTTTGTTTACAAAAACAATCAAAACACAATGCTTCTCAAAAATTTTACTGTTATAAATATCATTGTGGGACAAGCACAATGCACGGTGCACGAGACTTATATAATTATTAAAATTTAAATATTATTTTAAATAACTTAAAGTACTTCTGATATGATTGTAACTGTTTCTTTATATTCCCCATAAGTAACGCTGGTTTAGAATTTTAAAGAAAACAGTCCACAGATTGCTTTCGATACTTTTAATTTTTGAGGTTTACGATTATGGAATCTTGCATTTTCCTCACAAAGTTTGTGCACAACGTCGTCTTTTAAATTTAGAGAAATCGTGATTATATATATAGTTCGCATAAAACTTGTCATTCTGTTATTATTCCATTAAATCTTTTAAAGATATGCATAAATTTATGTGAGCGTAATTGTCATATACATTACATTAGAACTTTATATAAAAGTGCATACATTCGTTGTACTTACTGTATTGCTATATGTACACATACATATGCATGTACATAAATATAGCAATATATAATTTAAGTTGTGTTTTAGAAAAGTTATCAGTCTCTATTGAGGACAGTTGGCTATAACGTTGGTACCGTCCATTTTTAACCAAATTGTCTTTTCAATATTATTGTTAAAATATTTGGGTTTGTAATACTTTTTGAAGCAAAACGCAAAGTTTAACACAGCATGACGGCAATGATAGCAACCGTGCATCTCAAAGTGTACAAACAAATAATTTTCTAAGCTATTTTACAATTTTTTCGAACAATTTTTTTTAAACATCCTCGATTCCATTTAAGTACATTTTCAATTATGAAACATTCCGAAATTGAACAATAAAACCTAAATCATGTTGATAAGGTTTCGCAGCTATTCCGAAAGTTTTACAGATGAAACATTTCATGTAAGGCAAATTACTCTATTCTCCAGGATATTAAAATATCCGTTTAGCAAGGCTGTTAGTCCTCCTCTACTTTTTTTTTTTATTGAAGTAAAATTTTAGTAGTTAATAAGTCCCCTGAATAGTAGGAAAGTTCCCAATGTTTACGATAGAGCAACATTGACTATAACACAGTGAGTTCTTATAAGTGCAAGAATAGTATGAACGTCGAAAAATACCGGCAATGCGGCGCTATTAGAAAATAAATAAAGAGAGCGATAGTCGTATTAACCGGATTCTTGAAAAATTAAAGAAAATAATAAAAGAGATTTCGGTGGCGTCAGTCGCATAAGAGAAAATATGCCACATCATCTTAGATTTTCCTAGCGGTGCTCCCATTGTTTTAATCCCTCCAAACAGTGCTTGGTGTGCTTCTCTACAAAATAGTTACCGACGAAGGTGATGATAGCCTGATTTGAGGGAAATCTCTTCCCTCACTCGCTTGTGGCTAGATCCTGCAAGTAAGGATAGTGGTCACGCAGCTTTGATCATAATTCACAAATTTTCGCCACGGCAGCCACTGAAATGTAAGGTGACCTATTGTCCCAGTGAAACTTGTTTTTTTTTACAAATGTTCCGTTAATTCTCCGTTTAGCTAGCTAAGTAATTCCGCATATGCATATACTCCTGTCATAGCGTTTCTCTATCACAAAAAATAGTCGCCACCATTTTACCGGTCATAGAAATAATCTTTGCTTTTATTTATATTCTTTCGTAATCCTTTGTTTTGATTATGTTTCTTTATTTTGGGGGGCGAATTAGTGTATCCAAGTTTCATCTACAATAATCAATAGGCGGAAAAATGCTACTTTATTCCGGCTACACTGCGTCAATAGATCGTTGGAAATTTGCGTTCGAAAATGTTTTCGGTGCAATATGAGCAAACTAAGCAGTACACAATGTGCGATTAGCTTTCTAATATTTAAACATTGAAAAAATATGTGACAAAGACGTGCTTTGCTCACGCTAATAGCCTCTGCCATCTCTCTAACCTTCATTTGATGAATTTGAGTGATTTGATTTTATCAATGGTTACATTTATTGGCTGCCCCGAACGTTCAGCCACACCCACCTTGGTGCTGTCGTCTTTCAATTCAGATTTCACTACAGTAAATAATGGTAAATGTTTCTCCTATGCAGAGTCCCACTCATCTTTTATAGGTCTGTCGTATTTCGAAAGCAAATACTTAATGACAGCCCGATATGGAATTTAACACATGTTAACAAAAACACTCATATCAACGCCCTTAAACAACTGCCACACAACAAAACTCGTGACCAGTGCTGTCATTTTCAGGTTCACGTCGGGATCTTTGCAAGCAAACTACGTATACGGCAAAGTAATAGTTAATGTAACTAAAGGCTGTAAAAAGAGGCCTTACTACTGTAGATATCGCCAATTTTTAAGCCCACCACTATTTGTAACATTAATAATGAAAATATCAAATATTTTATAAATTTTTAGAACAATACTCCGTTATGGCGCGATAAGTCATTGATCCTCTGGATCTACGAAAATGCTTTTTGATAACAATTGCGATTTGTCGTGAACACAATCGTTTATATGATACTAATCGCTTAAACCCTAGGCAAATCGAAACGCTAATTGTTCAGTTTCAATTTCGGGATCAATCCAACTAAAATTTACAATTCTTCCAATATGTAATATAATATAATAATAATAAAAATATTCTTAGCGGGAGCATCTTTTCTCCTTTTCCTAAAGTGCACGCATTTCCTAATCCCATTGACAAACGAAAACGTATAGCAAACGAATTAATAAGTAAGAGAACAAATGTAAGAAATAGCGAGAAGTTTGTTATTTTCTCAATATATGTCGTAAAAATATTTTGTGTGCATTATCGTAGATTTTCATATTTAAGACGTAGGAAATATGAGTGAATGACTTATTTAGGTTCCCAGAGGTGTTACAGAATTACAATAATTTATTACACCTTTCGGCACAATTGCAGAGTCGAAGAAAAGTTCACCTACGGTTTATAGCTCATTATCTCAATAGAAATTTAGGGACATGGCTCGAATAACTAACTATTAAAGAACTGTAAATGCTCAGAATGAAAATCATCCAGATATACCAGAGTCACAAACAACTATGCGATTATTGTTCATTTGCTTAAAATAATAGATGGCCAAGGTTCATCCTATGGTAAATTTCGTGGCCTTTCCTGTAGCTGTCTTTCCTTTCAAGCTGTTTTGGAAAACGACATCATCGAGCGTGTTTATGTCTGATCTTGTAAAAAATAGAAACCACGTCAGTTTGTATTGCTTTGAAACACAAAATAATTCTAAATCCACGGGTGTGAACTATTCTGTGCAGAGCAATACTAATCCACCCACACATACATACGCACAGACGCACACACTCACACACGCATGATTCGTTTGCGAAATTCGTTAAGTTCAAAGCAAAAAAGTTCGGAAGAATGAGAATATGATTTACTCTCTCACATGCACTACACTGAGAGAGACACTGACCTCTTTGCTGAGTGGTAACTTGACTCCTTTGTACATGATGTTCTGTGCGGCTAATCCTTTGTTGTTGATGCATTTCTTGATGTTGCATCGTGGAAAATTGTTGTTGTGTTGTTTGAAATTGTTGTTGAATTTGCTGTTCTTGCACTTGTTGTTGTTGTTGCTGTTGTTGTTGTTGTTGCTGCTGCTGTTGCAGCCACGGTTGATTCGTAGTTTTTCGTTGCATTTTTTAAGAAATTTCGTTATATAACACAACACTACCGCCAAAGGGCATTTAAATAGTTAGAAACTATTGATAAAGCAAAGCTAAACAAGCTTTTCAAAAGCAAGCTCTAAAATTTCAAAAAATTGGCTATCGTTATTATTTGTATCCTTTTAACTTTTTCTCTAAATGAAACAAAAAAATTTTTTTTTCCGCTACAAAACTGAAAAAAGAAAAAATACAAAAGAAGAAATTGGTTTTGTTTCTTAATGTAAACAATAACATTATTTTGCTATTGGATTTTTGTCTTTAAAATTATATTTTTGTTTTTTATTGATGTTCTCTATTTATTTTCATTTGTTTGATTTTTTGAATTGGGCTTTGCTTTTAAAGTACAGATCATTTGTCTTGATTTATCTTTACATTTTTATTTACATATTTTATTTATTTTCGTCATTAGTGTTATGTCTACTAACGAAGAACGAGGTTAACGCAATTTTTTTCCATACCGTTGACAACATTAAACACTATATAAAGTTCATACAACCTTGTGATCAAAATAAGGTTTTGATTTGATTTGTATATGTCGGTTTGTCCTTCGGTCTATGATTGCAACTCTTAAGATAGTAGAAATGAGAAGATGGTTGAAGCTTAATCTGTATACTTCAAGTTTAATTCTATAGTTTACAAATATGTTTGATTTGCTAGCTAGAAAATTAGCAAAAATATAAAAATATATGAACACTACATCTTAATAGTGTTGAAAATAAATTAACATTTATAGAAAAAATGAATTCAATTTTTGTGTAAGTATTCACCAGGGCCGCCTGAAGATTCAACCCAGGCAATCAAAATGCTCCGAAGTAGAGAAATATTTTGCAAGTTTTTTAAGCGATAGTGATGCAAAGTATGTGCCCCCAAGGCTAAGATAACTCTCTTCTTGTTTTTGCGTTTCGTTGCGTTTTTAAAAGTGTTGAAATATAGTTTTCTTTTTTTAATTCATATGTGATTTAATTATTTGCAAATTTCTTTAAATGTTTGTACATATCCCTTTTAGTTTTTTCTCTTTCTTTCTCGCTCTCTCTCTCTCTCTCTCTCTTTCTTTCTTTCTTTTTTTCCCTCTCTGTCGCTCTCTCACATTAATTGATAGGGAAGGTGAACATTGAAAGCGTCGAATACACTATACTCACTAACTTACTCACTCACTCACTCATTCACTGTCAGGTATATATACACTACTTTATTTTCAAAATCTATTTTTAAGTTCTGAAAACTTGAATAGCACGAAAATATTCAATTTCTTTTTTTAAACGATGATCCTCATAGTGCTTCTCCTACGCTGAGTTTTTTTTTTTCTGAGTCATTTTGAATCAGTTTTTTTTTTCGAAAATTTGTAACGTATCTAACTGTTTACTATATGTTTTTTTTTTTTTTTATTGATTTACTTTTATTTGAATATTCAATTTATTCGACTATTAAGATGACATTATCCTTGTTAGACTCTGCTTAATCCTGGACGGCATAAGTTTAGCAAGGATAATGTTATACTTTAAATTGGTTCGCTTTCGTGTCGTTTACAAGCTTTTACAACGGTTTAATTAGAATTGAAATTTATTGAACCGCCAACGAATCGCCGATTCACCTATGAATTGTCTCAACGTCGTAAAAATCTTTTTTTAGCTATTCAGCAGAAAAGAAGAACGGACACATTTTTCGTTTCAGCACTTGTTACGAAATCAATTTGAAATTCTTTTTGAAGCATTCCTTATATGAAAATTTCTTTTATTACTTCTTACTTTCACTTTTTATCCTTTGAAATCGTTTACACTTTTTATTTTCTTTTACTTTTATTTATTATTTTTTTCGTTTTTATATAAAACTCTATGTGTATATTAGATATTCTACATATATATGTTATATATATTTCAAAATTTTTTATTTTCTTTTTTTTGAATTGGTTCAAGTCAAAAATCCCCGAGACTGAAACCAAGACGTCGATCGTTTTTAAAGTGCGAGCGAAGAATGATACAAAATTCTTTGATGATTGTACAAGCAGCTCATGCATGAGATAAAAATTCAGATAACGAGAGCATATATGCATCACTTCGCTATTAATCGTTAGTGTTCGTTAAGATATTTTTAAATTTCCTATACATTTTGTTTTTGTCCAAAAAATTTTTTTTGAGTATTCAAACAGGATGATCTCTTTCAAGGAAAATCATTGCGTCTTTTAAAAAATTAAAATATTAAAAAAAAAAAATTTATTTATTAAAAACTTCTTTAAAGTATAGGCTTTAGAGTTTTCCTTTTTTTTCTTTTTCTTTTTCTTTTCTAAAATTAATGAATATATTTTTTTTTTCTTCTCTTTAAATGATTCTATTCTGTCGCTCCTCAACGCTCACAAAGGATGGATTTGGTAAACGTTTATTTCTCTTTTCATAATCATCATTAACGTGATTGAATGTAAATTTAAAGTAAATTGATTTTATCAAAGTGCACGTACGTACATACGGTCGTCTCTGTGATGATTGATAGATGTCTTCTTAGATTTAAGGCGATATAAATAAAATAAATATAAATACTTAATATTAGAAAGAATCGTCTATTCTATCATATTCCATCGCCTTTACGAAGGTATTTCCAATATTCTGTTGCTGTGGATAAAACTATGTCGGGATATTTATTTATTTTTGCATTTTACATGGGAGGGTACTCAAGGTGCGCTTTCAAGCTAATAAATGTCTTCGCATATCTTCTCTTGTTCTCTTTAGGGATAAAGCTTCGTGTGGTATCGTTTGTGTATCGTGTGTGAGTTGGAAAACTAAAAATAAATGTTGATTTATTTTTGACAAGCATTTTTCAACATTGCACAGTATTAAAGAAAATTTTGTATTTTCAAAAAAGAAGGAAAAAAGAAATTCTTTCATAGTGAAATGACAATAAAGTCTTGACTTAATGAATACGCTAACAATTTTGCATGAATTCCCTATTTTAAAAGGATTAAATTACGATATCTTATGCATTCACCATTGATAATGAAGACCTTTTAGCAGAATTTGACTTAGAAAGTAAGTTTTGAAAATTATTTGAGCTGATTTGAGCTCTTATGTCCATTAGAAATAGATGAAAGTATACTTATGTCGCTACTTCATATTTCCCATCAAGATATATTCGTCAATAGAATGTATACGTTCTTCACAAACTTACAGAGTTTAAGACGAAATAGTTATTCTGATGGTCCGCTTTGTGTGGCCTTTCCATTGTCTACCTTTTTTGCGTTTATTCTTCGACTATTCTGTCTAATTGTTTTTCGTTCCATCTGTGGTTAATTAGTTCCGGCTTTTTTTTGGATTCTTTGCGTCGTTCGTACGTGCGTTGCGTACGTTCTCTCGTCTATTTTTTCCCCCCTTTTTTAGATCTTTTAAACTTAGAACGCTTGTCAATTAATATCATTTGTAAGGTGGTCGTGAAAGTGGACCTGATCGTCTCATTAATCGGCCAATGTGGAACAAAAAATATCTATTCGCTTTAGATATTCAAATCAAATTTTGAGACCTATATAGGTCTCAATATATATATATACATAGTCTTGGTGTGTTCAAATTTTTAAGTCCGCATTTCCATGTTCGCTGCTGAAAAAACAGCAACATTTACAATGAAAATATGATCGATGGCATGAATGGATAAGAAAGCTATATTCGTGTTAGGGTTATTCGGACCAATATATTTACTATATATGTAACACGCTCTCTGTCTCGATTCTCGCTAGTTGCTTGTGATGGGACGGTTAGATCCAGTTTACCAACACGATATTATTAATTCAATCAGGACAGGATTCAATTGCTATGCCTGGACACAGAAAGGGCAACTTTTAAGATTTTAAACTTTCGGTGATATAAAGCAAAGTTTTAAACCCTATTTCAGATAAGTCGTAATTCCTTCTGTGGCTCTTTAGTTAATATACACAATCGGATCATACTGTATATTTTTGACTAAAGGGATGGCCGAATCTTTTTCTCCGTTAAGTTTCAAGGGCTTTACTGTGCATTTTATTTGAGGTGAAGAATAAACAATATTTCCTTCTCAAAAAATGCGAATATTTTACAAGAAAAAAATTTTTCTTTATATTAATCTTCTCATATATTTATAAATTATTCTTCTTTGATATTTTTCTGTCTTATTGTAATAAAATGTAGGAGTTATTATCATGAGCTACGATTCTCGCAGTATGCGAAGACCTTATTATTGCAATAGCCCCTTGAAAAAAGATTCCTATTCCTTTTCATTTGATATCTGACACAATGCTTATGGAATTATTTACGGTTTTCTTTGAAGGTTTTTTTCCCGTGCCGTAGACTACAGTAGAGACAGACTTATCTTCTTAGACTTAACCTAACTCTTTATCAATTTAGCCAACTGATTGGATTGCTGTAAGCGGTTATTCATTTCATGGTTCACTTTTGGCAACACTGTTTCAGTCACATATGTAAACCAGAACTATCGTCCAGAGTATCATATGTTTAGTGTAATGCTTGTCACATTACAATATCGATTGTCGAACGTTTTAAAAGGATAACAACGCACTACAAAAGTACTGATTCTACGCTTCGTGCATTACGAGCAGAGCATAGTCGGCATAATCGTCCATTTGACCGTAGTATAGACAAAATTCTGAAAAAATTTGGCTCGTAACAGATTTGTTAAGCCCACACGCCCGACCAAAAATATAGGTGTTGACGAAGGTCCAAATTTACCCATTGTACCGCGCGTACAGCATCGGGGCTATTTACGTAAAATGCGTAAAAGATGTGTTCATTGGGTGCGTTTGAATCGAATTGTCTTCAGTGATGAGCCTCATTTTTCGCTTGGCAGATATATCAAGAAGTAAAATTGTCACATCTGGGGCAATGAAAATCGACAAGTAACTGTCGAAAAAAGCTTCGCTTTCCCAAAAAATTCACTGTATAGTGTGGCACTTGGTCTGGCAGGTATTATGGGTCCGTTCTTTTCTCAAAATGACGGGAACGTGACACTAACCGTCAATTCTGATCGCTACAGCCACATGATTACCAAGTTTTTTCGACGTGAAATCGAAGATAGTGATGCTGAAGATATGCGGTTTCAATAGAACGGTGCCACTAGCCGCACACAATCAACCCCGTTTTGGCATTGTTGCGCGAGATATTTCCCGAACGTGAATTTCACTTTTTGGTGATGTAAATTGATGTGAACTATGGCCCGCTATGTGCAGACAAATCATTGAAAATTACTTTAAAAGTATCCAGTTCTGTATGATGTCCCGTGGAGGACATTTGAATGACGTTGTATTCCACAAAAACTACATAATCCAAAGTTCAATCAGAAGTCTGTTCCAGTTACATTTACTTTCGAAACCACACCACTGACAACCGTGTATGAATTAAGGCTTTCACGTATCCTCTGCCGATTTAATCTCAACCTAACATGAAATTGTTATAAAAAAAAAGAAACCTTAGCAGAAACGATTTCAATGAAATGAAGGTTTGGAAAATTCCAAATCCTAGCAAAATTTTTGTGGAATTAACTGCATTAGAGGTTACTTGTGAAACTTTTTGCTTTGTCTCGTTAGTTGTAGTGTATAATAAATCCGTTGCGTTCCTTGAAAAAATCCTGAAAAACTAATTTCCTTTCTTTTTTCTTTTTTTTTTTTTTATATATATATTCGATTATTCATACGGAATCATTTTCAGATGGTGTTCTTTATGTATGCGCGAAATGCGTTAGCTGTCACACACAGGTAACATATGAATATAAAAAAAGCATAAGCCAGTGTAAGCATATGAAAATTTGTTAAGGTGTGCGTAATGTTTAAATCATTTTTCCACATAAGTAACAATTTATGTTGACCCCCAATCACGTACAGGCGCCGCTTGTATAACTCGTATCTTAATTCGTACTGCACTGTACCGAAAACGTGTTATACGAAAGTTTTTCATTTATTTATTTATTTAAACTATATGTGTATATATACTACACTATATATGTATATATATATATATATATATAAATTAAACTTTGGAATAATATAAATCAAGGCAACATTTACCGTGTTATATCGAAACAGTTCTAAGATGTAAAATTTTACGATAGCTTTCGTTCCAAATATACCGAGAAATGCAAAAGTAAGTTTGCTTTAAATTTTTATAAAAAAAAAAAATAATAATAATAATAATAATATGAAATGCAATATAATGATAAAATATGGAAATGAAAAATATATTCAAAACTTAATAATGAAGATCAAAAATTATACCTAATCCAACGGTTTTTCTCAAAGTTGTTCGGAGCTCTCCTTATTAACGCCAAGAATAAAAATAAAAAAAAAGAATTGAGAAAAAAAAAAAACCTGGGGAAGACATATTCGATTTGTTGAAATCGTGTTATATCAAAATCATGTTATTTTGTTCCGGGACAAGCAAGCTTGTTATACGAGAGATGCCTGTGCGTACATGTCTATACAGTGCTTCTCTGTTGAATAGACTTAAAAAACCACCCCGAGCGAACCGACCCCCTAAGGGCCTTTCTACTTTACGGAATGTTGAAGAGCTAGAAATTAATGAAATCGAAAAAGCTAAGGATTTTTACACCCACCATTTAACGATAGGGTTATACTGAATATACCTTTCCGGCCAGAAATAGGCATAAAGAACACACATTCTTGATCAATGTAAAAAGTCTCAATAAATTGAAATTCGTCCATCCAAGCGTCTATTTGTATCCTGTCGTTGGAATGCTGAGATATTTGACACGTGCACATACATCTATATATATATATATGTTCCTAACTGATGAATAAATAAAAAGCCAACACCTCCGCAACACCATCCTCCATAAGTCAAAAGCCAAAAATCATTTCGAATTTATAATTCATATCAGCGTGACTGGGGACTATCTGAACTTTTATTAAAAATTGGACATGGTCATCATACGGACACGTTCATAATCGACTACGATATATACGATATATATAATTGAAGTCTCCAGAATTTGTTCCTAATGTCGGGATGTCTCGATTTAAGTCATAACATTTTACTTATGTAATTTTCTGTTACCGTTTCATTAGATGCGCACATCAGTTGAAATCTACGTAAATTTCATCTTTCCGATGTAAGATATATAAATATAGATTTCGAGTTAAATCGAATATATTATAGTTATCCAAATAATCGTTGACTCTTTATAGTGATGGTGGGTTTGTTAAGAAATAAAATTCGCCCAATAGTTACAATAGATAATCATTAAGACATTTTCTTTCCTCGGTAGACTTAGAAAATTTGTGGTCGGAGTAAATTGGATTTGAATACACGGAAAAAAACAAAGTAATAAATAAAAGATATATTGTTTAAAATTTTGATAAGGATACTACGAAGGATTAATAGGAAATCGTCAAGTCGAAATTGATTGTTAATATATACATGGGATTCGACTAAAGCGCGTCTATTCTTCAATGTCTTGTTTCATTGGCTTTTCAATAGTGAACTAAACAAATGTGACGCATCCATTTCTATAGGTTTATCGTTGAAACTATATGATTGGTTCGGAGTGTATATATATATATTATATACTTGTGTTTGTGTTTTATTTCGACACTTGTATATATATATATATGAATATGTATTATGAATAATTTTGTTATTTTCATAATTATGACAAATGTTTCCACAAGTATACATCTATCTATATAGATAGGTATGATTATATACGCAGGTATGAAAATGCTTTGCATTTTCATTTGTTGCTATTGTAGCATTTTCGTAGTATTATTAACTTGTTTGCTTTTTTCACAAAACTCAACTTTTTAATGGGATTTCCTTTAAAGGTATTATTTAGTTAAACTTGTTTCTTATTTGATTTTTTTTTTTTTTTTTTGTCTCTTTTGTTTTTTTGTTTATTTTATTGTGGTGTATAAAATGTTCATTTAGTATCTGGTTGTTTTGTCACTATTAGGCACTGGCTTCCCAAGGACAGTTTATTGCATAGCTTGTTTTTTTTTTTTTTTTTTTTTTTGTTTTACTTTGTGTTTTTTTATCAACGTTTAATTTTTAATTTAATTTAAATTTGGTATGTACTTAAGTTGTTATTTCTAAATTTTATTTTCAAGAAATTATTTGTGGGCCACATGCCTGTATCTCTACAGAGAGCATATATTTTGTTGCCTTAATATTAGCATCTCATTGGTTACATGTTTTCAATAATCTATATATGTGTATGTATACTTAGGAAAGTACGAAAGTTGTTTGCAAAAAGAAAATTATAACACACATTCCCTTTAGGAGGAATCCTTAAAGGCCGATTACTAGTTTGCATACACGACTTGGTAGCAAGCTAAAGTCATCGAATCTCTTGATCAATATTATAATGTAATAATAAGTAATGAACATTCCATGTCACCTGATAAGGGATTTGACAGCATCTTGGAATGCGGTGTATAAACTAAAATTTTAATTTGCATATTTCGCTACATTTTTTATTCGCTATGATTTCTTTTCAATGGATTCGGTTGATGTCTGAAAATTTTTTTAGAAGAAGAACATTTTAACACACAACTCAAAGATCTATGATTAAATCGTCACAATTTGTAAATTATGAAAAAGGGAAAGTAATATACCAGTCAATAATTCCTGGCGACTAAGTAGGGGAAAATTTTTCTTTTTTTTTTTTTACAAAATTCGATCTTATTAACGACATAGTCTCCTTCTTCAGCAATTCGTCGCTTGTTTATAGAAAGATTTGTGAAAACACTCAAAGTAGGCGTCGGTCTCCGCAATGACTTCATCATTTGATCAAAATCTTTTACCAAGAAGTAAACTTTTCAGATTTATAGAGCGACTACAGTTACCTGGAGCCAGATCTGGAAAACGAGGTGGGTGTGGCGGCAATTCGAATTTCAATTCATGCAATTTTCCCATCGTAGCCATCGACTTGTGATACGGCGCGTGTAGTTCGCTATGAGGAAACGCGACACCCTTTTGGAAGACAGGTTTCTTATGCCGAAAAGTTGATGCAAAGTAGTGAATATACGCTTTGATATATTTAAGATATCAGCGCGTCCCTTGACACTTCATTTTTATATTATCGATTATCGAGAATAATTTGCAAAATTTTAATGGTGTGTTCTCTGCTGTAGACATTTTATTTTGGGCGTCCATTGTGTTCAGTGCCATTAGTAACCGTAGGGTCTGCTTAAATTCCCTTACCTTTCGACCGGGAATAGTTGCCGTGGTATATTTCAACTCAATGCTAATTTCAAGCGATACTTTTTCCCATCAAAAGAGAGGCGTTAGCGACGTCGTCTATGTGTCAGCCGCAGGAATTATTGACTGATGTGTTTTTATCAGTTGACTTGCCGAACTTTAAAAATTTTAAATCAAATTTGTTTTTCTCCTACACGATTGATAAGATTAATCAGCATCAGATAATCACGATGCCATTAATCGAGCTAATGAAAAATATATTGATGCACTTTATGGGATTTCCGATCCACATTATTATGCATTATACTATATTGCAGACTTGGAAAGTCTAACATACCTACTCTGATTGCTAAAATAAACTTTTTTCTTTGGAGCACAAATTTTTTTAAGTTTTTAAATTAACTTTGCAATTATCTCTTAGAGGTGGGTGAACATTATATTTATTTTTTTTTTTCTGGAAATTTTTGTTTAAATACGAAAGATAATTAGTTTTAGTATAACACCATTATATACAGCACGCATGGATCCATTAATTTTCAATGGACCATAAAAAATATACCAAAAATAATAAAAATAAAAATTTTAGAAAGAAGCAGAGAGAAAAAGTTTCTTCTTTTTTTTTTTTTGGTTGCTTACTATCGCATACTCGATATTCACAATCGATGCGAAGGTTTTTGGGAAACTTTTTTTTTAATTGGTTGTTGAAATCCTTTTTTTCGATTCTTTGTAACTGAAATTTAAGTATAAACGCGTGGAACGGTTTTATGCCCGCAAAATAACTCATAAATAATGTGCTAAAATGTGTTTATAGGCTTTGATCAATAGAATATGGCTTTGTCTCTATCGTTCGAGGCGATAAAATTGAGAATAATATACCAACTTTTCCGATATTATTCCGATATGTTGTTAAATATTTAAAATTAAGTTTTGCTTTTTTTTTTCTTTTTGCTTTAATTTTTTTGTCAAAATTCAAAAAAAATAAGTACAAAAAGTAAGACAGATGGAAATGGAAAAATCAACCTATAAATCTGACAATGATGACAAAAATGTGTATAAATTTCATACGATCTCTGAAAGGTGTCTTCGCACGTGCATGGGGTGTAAGCCCTTTCATCGATGGGAAGCGCAGAAAATTTCATCTAAGACAAGAGTTATTTAAAACTTTCACACCAATTGGCTTATTGAGTCATTTGAAAAACAACGAAGAGTTATTTCACATTCGATATCGAATAGTTTTTTTTTTTTCTTTTCTTAAAAACAACTCCCTTGAATCATGCATCATGCTATTGAAGCAAATTGATAGCATCACTTAGTCAAACTTTCTTTTGGAACGTATCTACAATCGCCTAAGACTAGATCGATTTACTTTAACTGATCAGTTTTAAATATTCATCCCAGGCCGAATTTAGTCATTTCTTAATTCAATTTTGCCAATACATTTTGCACACATTCACAAATACATACAAACAAAAAAACACGCTCGTACATATTGAATCGGCGAAAGATTCTTTTCCAATCTATGCTATGTTATGTTATGTGTGCTCGGGACAGAAAGCTGAAAATAAAGCTCCAATTCATTTTAATGCAGTCCTATTTAGAGCTCCATTCATGTGTTGTACGAAACAAAAAAAAAAAGTTATATAAAATTTTTAAAATCTTGGAATACTTTTGTCAGTCGCTCAGACAAAATTAAAAGTATAACGTTAAAGTTATTTTTAAAGTTAAGTACTAGCCTTGATAACCTTGATAATTAATGAAAAACCCTGTGTTGCCCTATAATTGCTTGACATTCAAACGGGGCATACCATCTTCTCAAGGGTTAAAATGAAAAAAAAGAAAAAAATTTGTGAAAAAGGGTAAGAAATTATTTTATATATTTATTTTAATATTTTATAGCAATTGTTTTTACTGTTCATACTACACATTAAACATTTAGTTACAAGACAATTTTAACATGTGTACTCAATGGGTTTTAACACACTGTGTTTGTAATGTGACAAGATCTACGTTTTTAAAAATCATTTAATTTATTTGTCGATCGTAGCTTAAACACGTGTAAAATTGATTTTATTTGGCTTTATATTTTTCACTTATATTATATTTAAAGAAAAATGCGTAGCGGCTCTTTTAAGTAACTTGCGCGTGCCCATATCTGAGTGTTTCCAAGTTTACGTTTCTACTGTTTTATTTATTTATTTTTTTTTTGTGAGATGCCACTGAATTTTCATTGCGAAGATGTAGTTTTTCTTAATACGTATTTGTTGTTATTAGCGTTTTGGTTTGGTTTCCTTTATTCTTTCTGTGTGCAGATTGTTATTGTTTAATGTTTTTTTTTTCTTTTTTGTGTTTTTCTTGCTTTATTTTACTGCAATCTCTCGCTCTTCATTGCTAGCTTACGACTCTTACAAAACACTATTGTCTATTTTTTATAATCATCCAACCGTCTCAATACCCAACAACAACAAACGTATCATCTTTTAATATAAGATCAGCTGTACAAGTCGCAGCGAATGCAAGACATTGGTTGAAAAGCTAACACTGTAGCCATAAAGTAAAAGCTTATTTTTTCTTCTCAGTAAACATTAGAATAAAATAACTTACGTATTTTTTTAATTAATACCGTTGTAACGTAATAATATATTAAGTTTACTAAACCACTTGTAATTACCTGTAACTTTCTTCTTCTTCTTCTTATTCTTCTTATTCTTCTTTTTCGGAATTCATGTGTGTAAAGTGTGTAAAGTTGTTGAGAGGCCTACCCACATCATATATATTTGCAAAGACGACTAAGACTCGTCTAAAAATATTGTCGAAATAGCAAATGAACGGAACGCGTCTTAGACAATAAGAGAATCATCCTATAAATGTGGTGGTATCGAAAGTCATCCCATGTGCAACTTTGATAAATTTAGTGTAAAATTTCAAATCGGTATCTAAAGCCGAGTATTGGTGGTTATTGCTAAAAATATTCTCAAATTTTCAGTTTTTATAAAAGGTTTACATTTTTTTTTGTTTTTTTTTATTTTTTTTTATTTTTTTCTGGATATAGGTGCGTTTGTAGACAAATCGCAGCTACTTTCTATTACGCTGAGCTGTGGTATTCTACATTGCACCAGGCACACCTGCGTTACATATGAGAATTCCAAAAGACCTATAGACAAGTGGACATAAAATTTTATGCTGCTTGCAAGTACTTATTTACATATACACATATAGTACCTAATGGGGCTATAGATGATAGATGTAAAAAGTACTTCACTTCTTTTCCTTTTTTTAGCTAGTAATGCGCAAGAATGCATTGCGCAAAATTTTGGAGACGATCGACTCTGAATTCTAAATTAAAACGCCTCCTTAAAGAGTTTATTTGAGCGCTATATTGACCCTATTGTGGTATAATATCAATAGATAACCATTGCTGTTCAAAGCAGCGGGCAGTATGCTAGATAATTTTAATATATTATTTACATCGTTATATATGCCCGTAAGCCTCTATATGACATGTGCAAGTTTTTGTTGATCATTTTTCTTGCCGACGTTTTACAACATTTTTGAAATATTGAATATATTGAATGAAATGCATTGAAATCAATTTCAAACAAATAGTTTCTATTAAATAAAGCATTTATGGCGTTTGCTTAACTTTTCTAAAAAAAACAAACAAAAGAAAAAACAAAATTATGTGAAAATTTCTTATAAATAAATCTTTTCGGTTTTTGTTCGCATATTTGAAATATTTTTCTTTAATAATTTTTAAAATTAGCGGAGCTCATTGATTTATTATGAGGTCTCTTTTTTTTTTTATTTCTAGTCAAAAAAAAAAAAAAAAAAAAATTACACTGACACTGTTCTACGCTTTGCAGAGATACTTCCATAATTTTTCTTGTAAGAAATTTAACGCCTTAAACGCAATTAAGAAAATGATTTTGAACAAATAATGTTTTATGCTAAATATCAAATACTAACAATGTTCTTAGATTAGCTAGAACATAAGAATTTTATGTTCTACATATTATGTTAATTACGTATATACAACGCTTTCTTAACTTGCTTACAAAATAAAAACATACAACACAATGCTCACGTAACATAGATACGCTACAGTGAACGGCTGAAAGGAGCGTAAGAGAGAAAAAAAAAATAAATAAAAATAAATATGAAGAGAATAACTTAGAAAGTTATATACGCGTTTGGGCGAATCTTTAATATCTTTAAAAACCCCATCAAATCAATACGTTACAAATAATAAAAGTGTTATGTAAAATGTAAACGCGCTCGATCGATAATCGATAGGATATTTTGGCTGTCCTGAGCAAAATATTTGTACTAAATTTTATATTGAAACATCTTTGTTTGTGCCTGATCTGCGGCTATCGACTATCAATATATGCTAAATATCAAGTTTATATCTCCATTTTTGTGACCACGAACAACGTTAGACCGCGCAGTACAGACACCGCTACATCGACTCGAAATTTAAAGCTAATCAAGTGTACAAACGATCTTTTGTGTTGCAAATCTTTGGAAGTTGCAAACAGCAGGACAGATCACCAACAAGAGAAAATGTTTGAATTGCTTATCTGTTAGTCTTAAAGTGAAATTTTTATCCTATTAATAAATAGGTCAACGGAGAAGATGTTCCCGGGATTTCTTTTAGCAAAATTCCATTTCATCGTTCTTATGTTTTAATTTAATTTTATTGCATACAAAATTTGAACAATAACACGTTTTCCGATATAGGTCCCCAGGGTAAAATATTTAGGATTTCTGTGCGAACAATGGAACCCTTTCGAAATCAGCCTTACACCATGAAGAGAATACTATACACAGAGCGAGACAACTGATAGTGCGGCAATCAAAATTCTGTCAGTCAAGTTCTCTCATTTGGCTCATAGAGGAAGGTTATGCCTTTGCAGTGCAGCAAAAGGCAGTGCATAGTGGCCAAACTAGAGCAGGTCATCATGCACGATTTTCTTGTAGTTCTAGCAAAAGCAAATCCTTACGTTGTATGCCATCAAGACGAGGTTTGCTATCGTTTGTTCTCATAGCTCGGCATCAAGCAATTGAAAAATGACTCGGCATTTTTCCATTTTGGAAGCAGTTCGCATATGAGGGTTCGATCCATGACAGCTTTCAGCGCTCATATGATATCCAATTGTCGACATCCGTTTCGTGTCCAGCCTTATTCAGACGGGTCGAAAGTGCTTTTTGCCAATATTTTGTTCCGAGACGATGTTATGTTGACGACCTTATGTTTTGAGAAATTTCATTGAATTTAGCAAACTTCGATGGGTCGGCCAAAGCGCTTTCACCGTTCACTGGCACTGTAGTGCGCTTTAAAAATGTTGCCTGAATCTCAAGGCATCTTTTAGCCAAAACTACCGGAATTCTCTGCTTGGCGGAATATTATGTTCTTGTGATGACAATTTCATGTTACACTATATCGTAATGAAACGATATTGTGTTGGCAAGTTTGTGTATCGATTCGATCCTACAACCATTCATATGCTATCATACATATATATATATATATATATATATATACTTTTTATATTGTATTCAGAAGAGTTATTCTGTATAATTTGTATATATGTAAAATAAATCGTATCCTTCAGATACTTTCCTTTAGCGTATGCTTATATACGCCTTAATACAGCGTACAGTCTATTAGTTAGTTAAACTGCAATTTTTTTTTGCATTCTATTGGGAATGCGTCAGCATTAAGAAATTAACTACAATTCAAATAAAGCTTCAATTCATCCTCTGAAATTAATTAGATAGTTATGATAGTGCAACACCGATATTCGAAATACAAAGAATTTATATGAAAAGAAGTCTTTTTTTTTACTTTTGTCAAATTATATAAATTTATTTGTCAAGATCTGATAAGATTTCATAAGAGTTCACATCTCTTCACTTTTCTTCTAAATATGGAAAATATGGATTAAGCATCTTTAGAAGAGAGAAGAAGAGTGAAAAAGCAACAAAAGAAACAGGAAAGTAATAGCTTCAACTAATCTAAGAAATCTACAATTAAACCTAAAAGTTATGAAACAAACACACCATCATATAAGTTTAAGTATAAGAAACTCAAAATCCATATAAAAAAAAAAAAAACAATTATATTCTGCTGTATTAATAGTGATGTACCGATTACTTATTACATTAAAATTAAATATATTATAAATTGTTGTTTACTATTACTATTTATTGTTTTAGTAGCAAAGGTATTTCAAAGGTATCTAGATTGCTGTAAATAAAAAAAAAAAAAAAGAGTAAATTTATTGTTTGTTTCGTTTTCTTAAATTCTTGTTCATTGATGATAATGGTCGGCAATGGTTGCCAATGAACGGTTTATGGTCATGAAGTGTGTTATCTGAAAGTCCGGAGTATAGATTTAAGACTTCAAGAAGATATCAATCTTTCTCAAATATTTGATTTAAAATGAAAATGAGAATGAAAAGTGAGTAAAGTTAGTGACAAAATGAGAACTCATTACCCCATGATTATCTATACTTAATGCAAAAAACTATTTAAACTTTTGTAATTGTTGTAGTCTTCACACGGTCAGCCATAAAACTTTACTGTAACTTGCGACAAATTTGACCGCTTAAAAGTGATACTCGTAAAGGAAATATTCACAAGAGAGAGAGAGAGAGATAGATAGAGAGAGAGAGAGAGAGAGAAAGATAGAGAGAGAAAGAGAGAGAGAGAGAGAGAGAGAAAGAGAAAGAGAGAGAAAGAGAGAGAGAAAGAGAGAGAGAAAGAGAGAGAGAGAGAGAGAGAGAGAGATTAAATCACTCACTAATTGGTTATACAAAATTGTAAATAGTTTTCTATTTCTTGGTTTCATTGCTTTTAAGAGTAAATAAATATTTCAATAAATTTCCATTTTATTCAATTTTCCTTTCGTTTACTAATGCGTAACGCATAAAGCAATAAGTAATGTGATCAAAAGTTGCGCTCACTTTTCCTTTTTTTTTTTTTTTCTTTTGCGCTAACGTTAAAGTCGCCAAAGTTGCTTACTACGTTTGTCATATAATATAACATTTATCAAGTGTTGTGCCATTTGCAATTTGTAGATTTTGATAGCAATTCATGAAACAAAATTTATTCATTTCGTTCGTTTCATTCATTCAATTCACATTCACATTTACACGCGATTAAGCCTATGTTGTGTTATTAAATTCACTACAATATAGAATATAATATAATATAAGGAGCTAGAGGTACATTGATATTCTAAAGCAGAAGGAAAGAGCAAGAGATACAGCATTGTAGAATCCTTATCTCAATCTCAATATTCACCATTACTATGATACATTTAGTCGGTAAGTTGGTAGTATGTCGTATCGAAGATATCGTATTTATTTAAAATTGATTATATATATATATATATACAGAATCAGTCTTGCAGTTGATGTGAAGAACGCGGCTACGTCTATCTATGCTATTTTCCATTTCTCCAAATTCTCCAAATAAGTTCGCTTCTCATCTCCACAAAACCGTACGGTGTAAAAATGATTTTCCTTTACATCATTCGAAGAAGGAAAAAAAAAAAAAAAAACAAAAGTCCACGGGGATGTTCGTTATTTGGCACACATTTCAACATATTCAACCGAGCAAAGCATTAGTATGCAGAAAAAGTTGTCATTAATGTGTGTTTGACACATATGTCACTGCCTTGGTAAGCCATCTATTTCCCCCTAGTCCACACTTCCGATTTCTACTATTATATCTTTCCTTCGCATATATTTGCAGTTGCTTATTGTGGTTCGATTTAACGGCTCTTCATAGGGTCGATGAAAGTTTTCGTATCAAAAAATTTCAGACCTTAGTTATGATTGTGACTGAAGCCATAATTTTGAGGTTAAGGATGGCCGTTTAAGCTTGCAGTCACGATTTCGACACGTCGATGAACGGATAGATAGGCAAACGGTCCCAACTCAGTTCCATTATTATTAAAGGGTTTACCCCGTGTGTCTTCCTATAGTTTTAAAACGTCATCACAAGTCCTTCAAACTTAGTCAAATTCGTTTGTGCTGAGACTATGGTTGTATTGTTTTAATAAAAGGAATTTTTACTAAACAAAAAAACTGATCGTTAAGTTTATCTAAAGGCAAATTGTACGTGAAGAATATTCATTCCAATCACTTCAAATTACTGCAAAACTACCTGAAGTGCATGAAAGGTGTCGGAGGATTGCAAAAGAGAACTCACAAATTCATCGAGACGAAATCCACCAATTTGCTTGCATCTAAGAAAGGTCTTGCGACGATCCGAGCCGAGTGCAAATATTATCCCCGTAATAGTTTTTGAGTTTCGAAAATACGACCAGAAATTAAACTCAGGTACAATAAACTAGTTGGTCGGTTCCCGACTGAAGTGTGAATTGCATCTCTGATGAAAGCCTGAAGATACAACCAAGAGACGTCTTGTGTTGCTTTGAAACGAGGAATACTCAAAATTTATATTAAATAAAATGTAGATCTTTCAGTTACCGCAAATGATAAGGACGTTGCAGTTAGGCAATCTGCATAAGTGTAGAGCATAAAGTGGTCGCGCTGAACCAATTATAACGCACTCACTTGTTTTTAATTACCGTTCGGAGGCAATATGAACATCCCTGCATTGCTTGCGATCAGCAACTTTAAATAGAAAGTATGGCGTGCCGATGCAACATTAGAGGGACGCGTTAAGGTGTGTCCGTATGTACATTTTGTAAAGTTATACTATTCAAGAATACATAAATGAGTTAAATATCTAAATATAGAGCAGTAAGTAAAAATGAACGCAATAATACACATATATACACATAAATACCGTGGCAGTGGCTGGCGAAGACATTTCAACCACACGCACTGCTGTGGTTACTCTCAATAGACTGTTTCGTTTTTTGTTTTTGGTACGCCTATTGACACTCTTTGCAATAGTGGGTTAACTTTTTCTGCATGTTTTTGGTTTTTTTCTGGCATTTTTACAAGAAAATAAGGTAAATGAAAAAAAAATGCAGGAAAAATGTGGAAAAAAACAAAGGAAATTGTAAAAAGCATTAAACAGCAATCAACTAACAAACAAACATATAACGACTTGCAACATTTCCATGTCTTGTTGGAGTTGTTAGAGAAAAAAAATCATGATACCGCTTGTAAGCATTACAGGAAATGTGCATAGGCTGGAGAATTGTACGCATATACAAACCAAACCATTACCGTAATTTGATGCCAATTTAAGAATTATGTTTGTTTCTCTCTCTCTCTCTCTCTCTCTATCTCTCTCTGTCTGTCTGTATCTCGCTCTCTGTGTCTCTTCCTCACTGCCTATCCATGTATTTCGGGCGCGCGCGCTCTTTTCTTATTAGTCCGCCCTTGTTGGCTGCCGTGCACGTGTGCATATATGCTTACGTCCGTCCCCTGCTTAACGTGATCATCATAACATTTGCTAGGCTGTCATCATGCTAAGCGAAAATGATGATAATGATGGCATGGACTTAATGCCCCCGCCATAAACAGATATATACATGAATATCGTTTATCACAACAACTCGCGTACATATTAATGCATATGTGCGCCTGCATAGAAACGAACATATTTACGATAACTGTGTAGTTGATCCTCTCCCCAGCGTAAAGCTTCACCACAAGTGGTTTATTATATTCAGCACGCCATAATATTATTTAGAGAGAGTGTATTAACTCTTTCATTACAGTTGTAACTTTCGATGAAGATGTTTAGTTGAGCATAAGTAAAAATCCTTAAAACTTGTTCTGCTTTTTTATATTTTATTTTTAAACCACATATATGCTTGTCGTGTTCGGAAGAATATTTAAAAATTTTTGCATACCGTATATATCGCCGCGGCATTCTGCAAACGTCTCTTGGAAATTCGAAAATTTAGAAAAATTGTTCTTAAAATATTCTCCTTATAAGTGGGATTAGCATTGGCTTGAGTAAAAACAATAAAGAGATTTTTTTCTTTTTCTTACATACCTTCGATTGTACGGTATTCAAGGATCGGGCTTAACCGAGCGTACTTCTTTTGTTAGTTTCTTAGTTGAAATTAACATTTTTTTCTCTAAATTGATTGAAAGACATTCTTGTGCTTTATAATATACACATGTATATATATATATATATATATATATGTATGTGCGTACATATTTACGTCCGTCCTCTTGTTATTTTTTTTTTGTATTTCTTTGCATTGTTTTCCATATCTACGTTTTCTTTTATTCTTAACTGTAAAATGTGATGTTTATCTTAAACTCTTACTTGGGGGTAATCTCCGCGTTATATACGCTTTCATTTACACACATGTCACTCATACATATAGAAATTTTTTTTCACAATTGCCTGACTGTTCATAAATTTTAATAAATACATAAATGTTGGTTTTTTTTTTTTTTTTTTTTTTTGGCGTTATGGAGAAGACGCTCTTCACACTATGTCTTACTATATATGCTGGTTTTTGTTGTTTTTTTTTTTTTTTTTTTGTTTTTTTTTTTTTTTTTTTTTTTTTTTTTTTTGGCGTTATGGAGAAGACGCTCTTCACACTATGTCTTACTATATATGCTGGTTTTTGTTGTTTTTTTTTTTTTTTTTTTTGGTTTTTTTTTTTATTTTGCTTTTCAGTTTATTTTGACATAAACACAGCAGTTGGTATTTGACCTTGTGTTACATTTGCCGTTGCTGTTATTGCATTAACGGCAATGTAAGCATTTTTTCATTTTTATAATTGATCACATCGGTGGTGTTCTAAGCTTAATTAAGATTCGGGTCGAATAACGGTCTTTCCTACTTAGTCTCGGCTGGCTAGGGGTAAATTACGTATATAATATCTTTCTTGAAGTGTATATGTAGTGCACACTGACAAGTGCCTGCGGATCCTTTTTTACATGATGCATGTGTTTGTGAACACTATGCTTAAATTAAATTTGCGAAAAAATAAATATTATTATGTGTGACTTTAGCGACGTATGTAATGTGTATATGTTGGTTAATAGGTTCTCCCCTTCATCTAAAATGCCGTACGAAACGCGCAATGCTGCCTTATCTAGAGAAATGACTTTTTGGTCTGTTAGCCCAAAGGGTAGCCATCTTGGTCCCCGTACGAGACGCGCAATGCTGCCTTATCTAGAGAAATGACTTTTTCGTCTGTTGGCCCAAAGAGTAGCCATCTTGGTCCCCGTACGAGACGCGCAATGCTACCTTATCTAGAGAAATGACTTTTTCGTCTGTTAGCCCAAAGGGTAGCCATCTTGGTCCCCTATTCTTTACTCTATTTATAAATTATCTGCCGTCTGTAGTTCAGTACTCTTGTACCTTAGTGTATGCGGTTGAAATGGAACTGCGCCTTTCATTTCATTTCAGATCGTCTAAAGCGAAATTCCAAGGCCTCAGTAGTACTTTGGAGTGGAGTAACTCGCATATCCCAACTAAACGTAAGAAATTGTCATTTTATGCACAAGTTCGCCTAAGAGGCCTAAATATTCCATATTTGACTAATGGGAGTGTTTTTTTTTTTTGGTCCTAAATTGCGCTGCTACGTTCAGTTCTAAATAAAGCTGAGTGGATTCTGGGACTATGTCCCAATTGAATTGCCATCTTGTCGCTTTCATTATAAACTATTTACCACTCCTTTGGCGTTGCTTGCAAAAACGCTAACGATTATTATTATTATTTATCGGTTAGTCGAACCAATAAATATATTAATAATCCATTCATCACACTGTGAATTAAAATGCTTTCCGCAAAGTGATCGTATCGATAGGTATTAATTAACTTTAAGCTGACTGCTTTTTACTAGAATTTAAGCTTAAGTTTAAGTTATTACACAAAATAACTAAATTTGAGCTTCCTTGCTGTCTACTGTAAATGGTTGTCTTTTGATTAATTGAATGAATGAAGAAATAACTCGGGCTCCTCGAGTGCCGCGTAAGAACGATTTGACACATTCTTAGCTAACGTTCGTTTCAATGTGTGCATATTCGCGTGCATATATGCGAAATACATCCAAAGACGGACGTCATTTTTGTATGTGTTTATTTTAAAACAACATTTATGTCTAGCATCCCTTCACAGCATAACCTACACATTCGTCGTCTCGTTAACTGAACTCGATGCGATCAAAGTAAACTAACTGAGTCTGCTGACACGCGTGCTAAATAATAATAATTTGTTTGTCGTTATCTTACAGATCGTAAATTCAATATGATTCCAGTTTAATTTTCAAATACAGCGGACAGTTCTGGATTACGTTACGCGTTCCTTTCTAATTTTATACAATTTCATGCAAGACAAATATTTGTTTCCATTGTTGTGTGTGTGTGTGTGTGTGTGTGCGGGACATGCTGATTTGAAAAGCTCTTTGTTAAAGAACTATCACATCTTTTCTCCGGCATTTGTTTCGAAGAAAGCTTTAAAATTTATTTTGCAAAAAGATGCGAAAACAAGAATTTTCCTGCAAATATCGACTTTTAGATCCAAGACTAATAATGATCAGCAGGAGTGTTTCTTCTCTTTTCATCTCCTTGCATAGGGGAACATAGTCGTCTATTTGATTGAATTAACAGAATCATATTTTGCTATGAGCCGAATCTGTTACACCCGTCAGCTTTATCTTAAAACAAAAACTTGAGGAAATTCAAATATCGATTCTCTATAACATCAAGGCGCCACTTCTTTCCATTTTCTCTATGTAGATGAATGTGTGTGGAAATTTTTATTTCAATTTAGTTGCAAGCACAAAATCAATCTTTTTCATACATATATATAAAGGAATATCGCTTTGCGACCTTTTCTTTCACTAAAAATGGATACAACTTGACAAAGGCTGCTTGCTCCACCGCCATATCACTATAGATATAGCATGATCTTCGTGCCCTTGCTCATCGTGTTTGCTTCGTTTCGAAAGCATTTCTTTTGCGCAATATTGTCGGTGTGTTATGTTTTGTCAAGCTTTTCGATCAAAAGCTGTAGCAAATGGTTTTGTGTTCTTCAGGCCTCCGAGAGTTAACCGTTTTCTTTTTCAATTTTTTCTGTAACCAACCTTCTGTTTAGATGATCGTAGTTGCTTACGTATTAGCCTCGTATCCAACATAATAGAATAGAAAAGCAATTGAGCTCCGTATTGCCGACTAGATAAGAGTCGCGTCTATCAACTCTGTATTTGCGTCTTCGAATCTTAGTGAGGTAGACCGTGCTTGGACGTGCTTGGCTATAGCGAATGCTTAGTCCGGAAACGCATAGCACTTGCGTATCGGGCACATCCACTTAATCGGGGACGTTCATTATTCGTGAGCATCACCATGGGACATACCAAAAAAAAATAAATAAAAATAAAAAAAATGGCACAACTTTTTTAACACAATCTGTCGTAGTCGTTATTGTTTTGATCGAAATAATTTTTGAAATTGAAAATGTTGTTCAACAAGTTCAGCAAGACTTTGAATTTTAATGCTTTTTTTCTACTGGCAATAATTCAAAAACTAATTGCCAATCTCATCTGCTGCGATCCATATGAATTGACACTGACGCTGCCTCGTGAGAAATTGGTTCAGTCATTTTTAGAACATTTAGTGCATATGAGGTTATGTTTTTTTAGGGAAAAAACTGATTGACATATTGAAGTAATGGATGTAAAGGTTTTTCAAATTTGACTAAAAGAAAAAAAAGTCCTTAATATATATTTTTTTTTTTTTATTTTTTGCAATAAACGATTCCGTCAGCAAGGAGTTTGTACATCGGTCGGTTCGTTTCTTTCTATATTTTGTGAAGCATCAAAAAATATATATATTCATGATAATTATAATATTATGCGGGCTGTTGTTCGAATACGAACCGAAGAACAATGTTTTCTTACTCTAAGTTTATATATTAGATCTACAGAAATTGCAAGCCATGCGTCCACAAAGGCATCGATACGCTCTGTAAGCGGATATAGCAAATATAAGTTTTTTAACTCATTTTAAATTTAAGATTAATGAAAATTTTACATCATCACCTTGTCATTGTTTACACCATACGTTTGCTAAAGAGAAAAAGTGAAGATGGGCGGGTGGGGGAGGGGGGGGACAATACCAATTATGCTATTGAGTTGAAAATTAAACAACTGCTTCCGAATTTTTTATATTCATCAGAAATAGGCAAAAAAAATTCTTGAAAATCTTGAAAATGCATACAACGGCCGATACATATAGAAATGATAACTCATTTTCCTCCCCTCGCATCGTCAATCCATGTCATAGCTTATTATTGCATTTGCATCTCATTGCTTAAGTTTTTTAATGTACAATGAATGAATTTATGAAACATATGACAGCATGACAGTAATGATATACAAAACATTAATGAGAAGAACCAAATGAATTTTGAAATATTATGCACACACACACACACATACAAAGAATAAACGCACTATAGTATAGAGTAGAGTATGCATATATTTGAAAAAACTTACCCGTTCCGGATGTTTGGGGATGGCAGCAGCCGTTCATGGTGATGACCTTAACATCTGTGCCGTTAGAGGAAGATGTAGGTCCTGGTATTGTAGAACGTGAACGCAGATGATGACATCTTTCTAAGAAATATTTATCGTCTTCACTCTTCGCCGGATACTCAGAAATCGCCACAGTTTTCGTTGTCACATAACTAATCGATTCGACGGTCGTCTCCCATTTTTGATACGTATTCATTGTATCGCTTTTGAAAGCTTTCGTTGAATTCCTGAGCGGCGACGAACGCAGCGATATGGAAGACGAGGTGCCCGTAGTAGAAGACCCCAGAGAATGCCTCGATGAGGCAGATGACGAAGTGAACGAAGCCGATTTTTGCAATTTGTAGGTATGATCTTTTTGCATAGAAGATTCCTGCTCCCTCGATGATTGCTGGCGGTAAAGTCCATTAATTGTTGTCGAATCGTGTGCATTCGTATAGTGTTCGTTTTCTGTGATTTGTAAAATTTCTGTTTGAGTGCCTTGATCTGAAATTGGAATTAGAATAATTTATTCGCATATAAATGAAATTTTTCAAATTTTTATTAAGAAAATAATATTTTTTTTTTTTTTTTTTTTTTTTGTAAAAAAAACAAAATCAATTAATATTATAGTGCCTCAGGTTATTGATAAATGTTTTGAGATGTGTAAAATTTACAAATAAAACGCCACACAAGCATTTCCTCTTGTTGTTAATCATAATAATTTACATTTGATTAATACCTTATTTATAAAAAGACTGTAAAGAATATACAAATTTTTGATGCACAATAGAATTGCATTGAAAAGTAGTCGTATTAAGGTTAACAATGCATTTACAGCATTTCGATGATCTTCCTACGAAATTCTGATGTTGAAGGAATTTCGCTTGCTTATCGTAAATTTTCGTCAACCACCTCTTATCGCCTTTAGAATATTGCTAATCAATCAAGTTCTTGGTTTGCGCGCATGCAACACTCAGTACATGCGGAGGAAAGCTGATAAGAAAATAACTTTTAGGCAAAATTCGATTTTATTCGCTAACATGATCTCCTTTCTTCCAAAGCTTCTTTGCCTTACTTATGGAACGATGCAACGATCCAATTACTTGAAACACCCTTCAGATTCGACAATCGTCTCTTCGTCCATATATATCTTATCGACGCGTATCTTTTTAAAATAAGCGGCTGAAGTCCGGTGCAATTCGTACGATTTTGTCATTGTTTTGGTCGACTTGTGATAAAAGCACTTTTCTCTTCCTCATCTTCCTCATCTATTGCAAATTTCCTAATTCAAGCGTACTAATAGGGCTACAAGCGCACTAACAGTGCACCATTGATCGTCTCTCACTTCACAAGAGAGTCGATGAATATTTTATCATACGCATCCCAAAATACGGAGGCCATAGCCTCCCCAGCCGACTTTTGCTTCACTAATCGCTTAGCTGACTGATGATTTAACACCGCAGTGTGTGATGATGAATCCGTGCTTCAAAAAGTCTTTTTATTTCGCCCAGTCGGCTCTAACCAAGAGCAAGCGCGGTACACTCTCCGAGCAGAGCTGTTTCATGGGTAAATGTTCGTGCAAGGTGTTAGCTATCCCAGGCAACTTCACTTCTTAGTCTCTTCGAGCAGATTTTTTTGATGTTTCAAGAAATTCGAGTCCTAAGGAAAAGGTTTTCCAAATTACTCATCATTTCTTTTCTAAATAAATAGGTAATAAATCTCAACATTTTTTGATACTTAAAGCTTTCTCTGCACACGACTGTTAGTCATTTTTATATAAATAATATAATTGTTGTTGGTGTTGTTATTGTTACTGTTATTGTACTGTTACTTGCTGAAGACTAATAACGTCTAGTTTCAAATTTAATGTGCGAACTTAAACTAAGAATGCATGCCCCCAGTTCCAGCCTTTCTCCTTCATTTGTATAGTCGCGAGCTTCGGCGAATTGGAAATAATGGAGAGAAAAAGTCTTACGCTAAGACCCCATCTTCTTGACGCGCATCTTTAAGTCTTACAGATGCGAATTAGAAAATCATTAACCACATCTTCCGTTTTCGATAATGACTGCGGGCATATATTAAGAATTTCGATTTCTCAAAAGAATTGTGCTTTTTGGGATCTGAAATTTTTCGTGTGGCAACAACAAAGCTAAACTAATTCAAATTAAAAATACATTTCGCTATTACGTGTTATCGAGTCCTGTCAATGAAAAAGAAAAGAAGGGAATTATTCGCACTGTATGATGAATGCTTAAAAATATCAAAAAAAAAAAAAACGTACCCTACTATGATATTATTAGTTAGTTGGTCGGTGGTGTGATTATTGTAAGTAAAGAATTTTGAGTGTGCAGTTTTTTGTAAACACACAACCGCATATATATATCATATATTTATAAACTGACGACGAGTGAATATGCATTTTATAAAATAATAATTAATAACTTTTTGGCAAAATTTGAAAAAGTGTTTACAAATATTTCGGAATATTAATGGTGCTAATAACTGAATGCTTGCTGCGCCTCAACAATAGTATGAGCAAATGTTTTTTCAACAAAATGTTTTCAAGGTTAAATTAGTAATACATGAGATAGAGAAGGAAAACTATAATAAAATCAAAAATATAGTCTTCGTTCAGCCTATTCTTCTTATTAGAATAGATTTCCGAAATTGAATTTCACAACAATTCAAATTGAAACTCAGTGTCACAGTAGTCATAAAAAAAAAAAAGAAAATATATCTTCAGCTTAGGACGAATTTTGGATGCCCATCATTTCAAACGAACAATATTTTTTATTAGCATATTTGTCGCTCTCTCAAAATCATCCTTTTCTCTTCTGCCTTTTCCTAGGGATAAAAATTTGAAATAAAAAATTTAATTTTCATTTTATATAATATTTTGGAAGCAATTGAAAATGTTAACCGGTAAGCTCTCAGGAGCAAATGCATGCGAACTAGAGTCGTGAAATCCTGTCAGACTTTTGTCGGCCATCAACGTCATCAAAAAAGTGTAGTAGACTGGATCGCACTAACACATTTGTAGCTATAAGTAGCTATAACCAAGAAGAGTTTAGTTTAGTTAGTTTTCCTTAAGTCCTTCCTGTCCGATTCAGTTGAATCAGTCAAGTTTGCCGAAAGGATGACGATCAGAGAGACTTTGAAGGCAAGTCTTATGCTAAGCAAAAAATAGACATTTGCGGGATTTCTGATAGGCATGAAAGGATTTAGTCAGACTTGCAATCGAACAGAAACTCAACGAAAGAAAGGAGAAATCTTCAAAAGTTTGCAACCCAACAGTTTTTGAGCGCATATACACCATATGGCGCATATGGTTAAGTTGTCATAAACTTGGAAAAAAAGTTAATTAAGAGCGATCTAGAATTCTTTGAAAAGCTAATAAAAATAAGAAAAAGTTATATTTTTCTTCTGAGGCTTAACTCTTTCTCGTTCGCTCTGTCGCGCTCTGTCACCTCTACTCTAATAATGACGAACTCAACATGCGTAACAAAAAGAGTTTGCAGGCGAACTGACAAGAACAAGATACGATATCGTTTAGGTTCATCAAAAATTTATATGGCTTATGACGGATTGACGGATTGTTGCGGACGGCATCATGAATTTAGTGTACATTCGCCCTTCGACTGTAATTATAAATAAATTTTGAATTTTGAATTTTTAAAAGTCGCAACCCCATGAATGTTAAGTGCATACTGCATACCTGCATATAGTATATAAAGAAATTTATGTTATTTACACAAAATTGCAGACAATTATTATTTTAGGCATGATAAAATTTTCTCTTAAATTTTAAACGAAGACAAACCGATCGCATCCCCCGCAATGATGATGCGAACCAACAGCGAAGAGAATAAATAACTAAACACATGTTTGAAAGTGGGCGGTTAATTAAACTATCGACCACAGGCTGCTTTATTTAGAATAAAGAAAAAAAAAAAAAAAACTTTTCTTTTCATAAATAATTTATTTGTGTCACACAGCATTGAATTTGAAGAAGAATTTGTTTTGATATTTTAAGGAAAAAAACTATCGACTCGTTGACGACTACAAAACAATTCTTATATCGATCTGGAGTTTTAAGGAGAAAATTGCTGTTTTATCATTTATTTTTTCAAACTTTCATTCACTTCTAGTTTATATTCATCTCCTATCTCCCATTATTTAGCTGTTCGCCTGTCAGTTCCCGGCATTCTCAATAACTATATAACTAAATAAAGAAAACTTCGATATATAATTTGCAAGTAATTTAAGAGCACTTTGAACATTTATTATAAATATTTTTGTCAAAATGAATGCAGCCAAGGATGCGTGTATCCGGAGCTGTGTATACGAAAAATGCTCGTTGCAGTGATAGTCTATGAAATACATAAAGCAATGAAAGAATCTTTTTGTGAAGACTAACATCTGTAGGTTCTGTTCGCAATCAAGTCCTTTTAGTTAGAAAACATTGATCAAATCAATGGGTTTGGTTTTGGTCCTACACCTAGCCTAAGATCCATATTTTACCTTAGATGTACAATATATTTCTATCTCCGATATTTTATATTAATATCATTTTCACCCTCCCAATTTAGTTATGTACAAGTTACAAGTTACAAGTGCCTACACGATATGGCGCAATACTGTGCCACCGTAGTGGTGAAGATGGCTATACCGCATTGGAGATGCGGTCACCTGACATGGCTCGAAGGCGGCTTAAATTAGCGATTGGCAACGCCGATTAGACGGAACGAGAATATTACGAAGAAGGATCGAACCGTCGGCGAGGCAACACAACACCGCCCGTATTGAAGACAGCTGATATCATCCGCTGGGATCGCACACTATAGATGCTGAGTTACGACCGTTTGTTCCGCCCAATGAGCATTGACGTTAGGCCGTTAGAGTTATGTAGAGATACTTTTTAATTTTAATTTTAATTCATAGCCGTTACGTTGTTGATGGGTAAGTACACCTCTTTCTTTAGTACCACAATGAAGCTTTCGAGTCAGCGGTATAAGAAGTTGAATAAAATGAATGCGGATCGTAATTTCATGAGCAATTAGGATTTTTCCTTTATCCAAGAGACGAAGGACATCCGTAAAAGGAAGTAAGAACGTCTGGGTAGCCCACTGAGGCTACCCCAGCATATTAAATCGGCTGGGAATTTTCCTAAACCAGTAGAGAAAAATACCCATCCCCTTGTGGTTGACTTAGGATATTAGCGGCATTCATGGAAAACTTGGGAATACCTGCTCAACATAAAATGCATTTTAATTTCGAAGGATTTTATCGCTTAAACGCTAAATCTCAACATCACAGATAAGGAGCCGTGTCGCCAATGGCTATACGAAAATAATTAATGAAAGGAGCTTTTAAAGCGACTTTGTTTGACATAACGGTGTAGCGCTTAAAGCAAACTATATCTTCAAGTAGATAATAAAAATATTGGGTTGATGGATACCAAACCCTTATGTTTGATATTTTTGCAATTCGTGCTACATATCTGATAAAGTAGTCAATATAATATCCAGGATAATAGAGCGAAGCTATTTGTTATTATTACAGTTTTTCAATTATTGATTTTTTTATCTAATTTTTTTGGATTATAGAAAGCAATCGATGAGTGGACGCATACGGCAATGATTATTTCTTCAATGCCTTGACATCTCAGTCTAACCAGTTAACTTTGTATAACGAATATATAATCGGTGATAATCAGTCCATCCGTCCTTGTCGGCTTCCTTCATAAAATGTTATCGTTATGAACGCCTGTTTACCGTAATAATGTATTTGAGAAAATATTTTTGTCATATACTGTACGTTTGATGAGTACACAAGCATAACGCTAAAGACGTCGACACAGTTAACCGGTTAAGTAAGAGGTATGTATGTCTACGTTTTGAGAGAACACTAATAAACGACAATAAATTTGTAATCTTATTATTTAAAATACTTTTTAAAAATTCCTTTTCCCATAAATCGATTAATTGATAATAACAAAAATCTTCGAGAAAATTAATTTTACATCCTTTATATATTTAATTATTAATCATAAAAAAAAAAAAAAAAAAAACAAGAAAAAAAACAAGAAAAAGAAACATAAAAAAATAATAAAAGAGCAAAATTAAATATCGCAATTTCCGCATAGATGTAAACGATAAGCAGATGACGGGGCAGGCCTTTCAAATTTATTCATATATATATATCTCTGCACTTATGCATCAAGGTTAATATACTTACATTATAGTGGATGAACGCCTTCACAAGACAATACCGTTAATACAGTAATCTTTTAATGAAATAATTTTGGCTATAATTCAAAATTTTCAATATTTTGCATTCAAAACATTTCCTTATTAATTTTAGTATCATCGAAATTGTCAAATGACTTTACGCAACTGATTTTGTTTCTAACCGCGGAAAAAGCTGCTTATCGTTAATTGAAATTTTCATTTCATATTAAATAATTTCTCATGAACGGACATTTGAAAATGTATTTAAAATTTTTAATTGTATGTCAATTTTTAAAATTCTCTCCTTCAACTTTAGTTGAGTCGTTTCTGAGCTACAGTTGGGCACTAGAAAATAGCGGATACCCTCGAAATATTTCAATTTCGCGAATTCGATGATAATTGGATGACATCTACCAAGCGGTTGCCATTAAAAAACAATGATAGTTTTAAGGCCGTTTAATTCTTTTAATTGATTTATAATCACTTGACTTGATTTAGCACGATTTCGTTCCCCCCGACTTTAACCCAAACTTTTGTCATTTGTCTTTCCTTCCGATTTTAGAAGCCAATTACTACTTGGCTATCTGCTGTTTTTATCAGCCATGTTTTTCTCACACAAAACGGTATTTATTTCATTAGTGCAAGCGTTCACTGCTGAGCGTACTGAAGTCATAACTTGATCGAGATATGATGAATAAGAAAAATGCAGATTAAACTACTTATCACAACACATTGACACCTTCTTAACATGGATAATTTTCGTTTTATTTATCTTAGTGGAAATTTGTGTTATCGTTCACAAATCACAAAATTGTAAAATAAATTGCTTTGATTTGAAAGTATTTAGAGCATTTGTATCCATCGCGAAAGGATGCGGAGTATAATTATTTGATTGAAACGTTCGCAATACGTGATGGGAAGCTTTAGAGACACCTCAACGTATAAATACATTTTTGATTACATGCATGTCCATCTGTCCATTTGTACGATACACATTCTTCTAATCGGGGAACTGAACATATCGGTGTCATATCTCATAAACACATTAAAGAAATTCTTGCACGCATCTTGATATTAACAATGGACCAAACCGGTCGAAGAACATGCCCACAGTGCAACGTAAATTAAAAATACTCTGATTTAAAACGCAAAAAAAAAAAGAAAAGCCAGTTACTTACAAAGTACAACAATAAAAATTTGCACCTGCATTCTAGAGCTGAACATGCCGGCCATGCCCAGCCAGCATTATAAGATATCAAAATTTTATTCCTTTTTTTGTTTGTTTTTTTACTTGACATATATTCGTTTGACTAAATTGTAGTCGTGACATTAACTAATTCCTAGGCATGCAAAATATAGATTGTATAACATCAATAATAGTGCATTGGTAGTGGTGAGTACAAGTGTGTGATAGAAATGAAATTGATTGTAGGCGCTTAGAAGAATGTTTAGTAATAGCATAGAGTGATGGTATAAATAAGTATAAGTAGGGGGGGTTTTATTATATAATTTACACATAATTGTAGACACTTGGAGAATCGTACTATTAGACGATAATATATCTTCAAATTGCTCGGATTAAGTCTGGGAATAGGAAGTGAATGAATGTCTTATGCCTAATTTTCATGCACGCAGATTAGGAAATAGTTTCGCATCACTAGAGGACCATGATTGGCTAGAAAGTTTAACTAACCCTAGCTAGCTAGACATGCTCAGTGAAAACGATGTAAATGCATAGGTGAAATAGTTTGTCTTACTGGCCAGAGGAGTAAAATCACAACGACTTGTATTCGTAGTGATCCATTACTACATTAGATCAACTTTTGCTAAGATTAATATATATTTGACTATACAAAACAATCACATCATCGTTACGATAAAGATACGACCGATTTTTATGCATAATCGGGCAGCAAGCCCGAGATTAGATTAATTTTAGGAAGTTTGCTTTTTACAACTTTATCATCGTCCTCATCGTCTAAGATAGAAAATAGATTACGCGAGTCATTAAAGTTTTCACATATGGCACGCGAAGATCTAATCATCGAATCATCGAAAACATTATTTATTATAGGGCTGGACATTTCGTGGGCAGGAATATTATTAGATGGTAGGTCAACGCATACGAAGCAAACAAACGCTATGAAGGAGAGTAGGAGAGTGAAACAACCGGAAGCGAATGCATTTATTGAATTTTTTGCATTATGTGTGTGTGTAAGACCACGCATTATGAACGTGCCTATGGGATAGTAATTCGTGTTCGCTTGTGCCTCTGTTTTCTTAAGCAATTCTTATTATATGAGCATATGAGCAACGGAATCTTGCGATTTCTAGTCTTCTATGCATGACCGTTTACATTTCGTACTTTGGTGCGCACTCTTCTCTTTACAATTATCGAACCCTCCCAGTCTGATAAATCTTAAAGCCTATCGCATATTGGAATTTAAGGGATAAACAAAATTACGCTATGGAAAGTGTTGCTACATAAAGAGATATGAGGTTTCGAACATACGATCGCAATCACATTGCTATGCATCCAAAAACTTTGCTTAGAAAAGCAAGCTTAGTGTCAAATTTTTTCTTTTCACTTTCGTCCGATTGAGGTCGAGAATTAGCTAAATTGGAGCAAAAGCCTGCTTACAATTACCAAAGAATTATTTGTAAAAGAGGTGGAGTTCTTAAAATCGCCTACGAAGTGTTATTCGAGTAAAAATATAAGCGTTAGTGTGCTAAGCGGTATATTGAATGATTGGATCCTTGCTTCGTTTTGTGTGTCGAATATAATCTACCTGCCTATTTTTATACCCATCACAGAACGATGATGGGCAAATTTGTTTTCTCAGAAAGCAACTCCAGACACAATGTGGTCATCAGTACCAAATTCTGAATCGATTTAAGCATGTCCGTCTGTCCATATGTCCATCTGTCTGTCTGTGTAATGTCTGTGCTGGTCGCAAATATGGGCCCATTGACTTAAAATTTGGCAGGAATATTGAATGTTCTTGCACACAGGTTGGTATTAAAAATGGGCGAAATCGATCGAAGGACACACGCACAGCAAAGGGAATAAAAAAATTGTGTTTTTTGCTTATTACTTATAAACTATGGCAGATAAATGTACAAAACTTTAAACTTGTACTTTATTGATGATTCTGTAGTTTACAAAAATGGAAAAATTGACCACGCCTCTCCAATATTATAATCTTTCAAAATACATCATTTTTTTTATAATTCGCAGGAACAAGCTTCGAAATCCTCTTAAAGTATATAAATTCTCGGCCAGTTTCAAATTTGGAGTGCAGGAAAGCATGTCCGTCTGTCTGCGGAAATGAAGATATCGCGTACAAATTTGCACAAGAATTTGGAAGTGACGTAAATCTTGCCAAGGACACGTCTTCAACGTCCGCACGCCTATGCGATGAAAACTTTTGTTTCGAAAATAGAATACATCGACCATGCCCACACCATATTGTAGAGAATGAAAATTTAGTTCATTTACTTTTTTAGGATAACGGTGAGGGGTATAGAAGATTCGTTCACGGCCGAATATAATTTTCTTCCTTACTTTCTTACCATATCATCTTCAAGCGAAAATAATTTTCTTAATTCCTTAACGCAATCTTTACTTCTCGAATTTTCTTTCATTTATCTGTAATTTGCTGTGTATTTTGTTTCTTGTTGTATTCCCAACTAGTTGCGTATTTGTCTAGTTACAAGATTCTAATAAAGTTCGCTCATTTCAATGGATACCCTTACCCATTATAAAATTGCGAACCAATTTCATTATGTCCGTCGAAAAACTTGGTTTTCAATGCTTGAAGCGAAGAGCGAAAGTTTTTTAAAAGTAAGTTTTAATTTTTTTGCGAAAATTAACAAAAAAAAAAATTTGTTTATTTTTATAACTTTTAAAGACCAGTTGCATTTATCTTTATTCCAAGCGTGTCCTCAAGGAGAGGGTTCTTTCTTCCCTAAAGGCTCTTTTTCTTTTGTTTTTCTTTTAGTTCTTTATTTCTCTTATTTTTTTTTTTTTTTTATAAATAATATAAATGTAATTTACATTTAATTAATTGTATGTCATCTAAAAGAACCAGAGAATTACTACGTTGTACGTACGATGTTTGTGCCTTTCAAAAAAAAAAAAAAAAAAAAAAAAAAAAAAAAAGATGAGACCGTACACAATATTTCGCTTTGCTGCGGTTGTTATTTTTTTTATCGCACAAAACGGTTTATTACTAATTGTCATTATATAAAGACTATGATTAATGAGCAACTTAAGCCAATTTTTATATTAATTAAGAAAACAATTAATTTTGGCAACCAAGTACATTTCAGTCTTTCTGTAATGTTTTCATTTCGTAATAAAAGAATTCTTTTGTTTTGGGAATCAAAAAACAACAAAAAATATATTTGCCTTTTTTTGCAAAGGCTCTTAACTTGACTTTTTTGTTTTTTTTTTTCATTATTATTTTTTTGTCATAAGATCAATTCTTTTTAATGATTGTAATTTAAAATGACAAAAATTTATGCGAGTGATGTTGAAAGGTTTATTTTTAAACACGAAGTGTGTCAAGCATCCGAAAAAGTGATGCACACGCTTGGTGTGAAATGTTTTCACGCTGCCGCCACTTATCGTAGGAGAGATAAAATAACAAAGAATGAAATTCTTGGCTCGTCTCTATCTGATTTCAAGAGGCATACGCTGTGACTGACATATGAGTTGTGCACAATGTCAAGGATTTGTCAATTTCCTTTAAAAAAAAAAAAAAACACAAAAAATAAAAAAAAAGACAAAAACAAAAACAAAAACAAAAAAAAAACTTGCCAACTCAGACACTACTAAGCAAAAGTCCATTTCATCGGTGGCCTCTTGTAGTCATAGTAGTGACTGATGATGCCTAGTTTCCTAAAATCACCTGCCAAGCAAATTGTTTATTTATTTATTTATTTAGTTATTTTTTTGCTAAACTTTTCTACATATTTGCTCACACATGTTTTGCGTTTATGTGTGTGCTTTTAGTTTTGTTTACTGCAAAAAAATATTATAATTCAGTGCTCAGTTTTAATTTAAAAAAAAAAAATAAAAAATAAAAAATAAAAGAAAACTTGAATTTTACATATAGAAGGTGTGTCCAAAAAAATGAGGTGCATTTTTATTTTTCTCGAAAACAATTTATTTATTCATCAATATCTGTTTTGTCTCCTTAGATATATATAATAAATAATACACTTGTGCCAGCCCCCTTTCCAATCCTCGAAGCTCTTCTGATATGCGCTTTTAGATATGATCTTGAGCTACTCCAGTGATGCGTTAACAAAACTCCGTCCTTTCAGGAGTATATATACATATGTATATATATATATATAAATATATATATCGTCAGAATATAATATATATGGATCAGAAATATAGGGTTCTGAAAGCAAGCTTGATTGAGATTTGGATCAGATTTTTCATCAATACATTGTTGAAGCTTTCCATAATTTGTGGAATACAATACATACACACATAGTTGTACAGCGTATAGAAATTGTTAAAACCGATTACGAAGAAAACGAAATCAGGGTTACGTTCCGTCCATGGAGGCTGAAGCTCATATTTGCTTAAATCATTTTGTACGATAACGATTATCGCTCCGTTGGTGCGACGTGAATGAAAAGACGTCTGACGTTTCTTAGCGACACTTTCGGTTGGGATTTTTCAACATGAAGATGGCATTGCAGTTAAAATGAACGGAGAATGCCACATGATACGTGTGTGGATTTTGGCCTAGACGATACTACGATTTTAACAAGATGTTGCAATAACCCACACACTTCGAAACGATCAATGATCGTGTAGTCTATGGCAGCTTGCCACGGAAGTCATCCGGTATAACTCTATTGGACTTTTGATTTCGAGGCTATCCTCGAGCGTTGGCTTACTTTAATAAATTTAGCACGAACTCTCAGTGACTTTATTTCGTTAAGATTGTTCGGTGTCATTGTGGAAATGAGAGCAGATTTATGTGGAGAAGTGGCAAAGATTCGCCAGATTGTTCCGGGAGTGAATTTTTATAAAAATTCAGTGATCGTCATGTAAATGAAATCATTTTCATAATAACAGCGGCATGAATCGATATCTAAAATAAAAGTCACAATCCACACTGATTGATATCTTTCACCGTTCAGCTATTATTCAAAATGAGAGAAACAAACAAACACTTGTGTGATGGTTCAATACCTTTAGTATGAAACAATTTTTTTAATTATTTCGAAAGGATAAGCTTTCTGTAGACACAATAGAAGCGTTTTTTGCGTTTACGAAATAACTTGATTCGATATATGCATCTGTGTGTAGTTGTGTTCGGACAGTGTTTGTATTGTATTTCTATGTCAACAAATTTGTTGGACTTTCTTGAAACAATATTTCTTTGGCTTATTGCCAGAATTCTTATTTGTTTAGTTTAATTGGTAGATGTGTGAATGTCCTAATGCCTAATGATTCCTCCCCTTTACTCTTTTTCTTTCTCTCCCGCACACTCTCTCTCTCTCTCTCTCTCTCTCTCTCGCACAATCGCTTCTTTTTTTTTTTTTTTGTTGTTTCTAATTCTCTTTACATATATTTCTTCATTCTTTCTTTCTTGTTTTCATATTCTTTGTCTCCTGTCCTCCTTGTCAAACAAGAAAGCTCAAGTAATTTCTTTTCCTTTTTGAAAATCGAAAAAGCTTTTGAATTCCTATTTATGTACGATTTATATCTGGTTGTCTCTCTTCATAGTCAAAATTTATTTATTTAATTTTGTAAAACGTCTTCTCAATATTAATACAAGTCGCGCCATCTAGAAGTGCAATTTTTTTTTGAAAATATTTTCAAATGTATTTTGTGAAATTACTATTAAAAGAGGGCGTTTTTGTATACACTAGCAAACATTATTTTGTGAAATATAAAATTAATATATAAAGTAGAATAATAGTAAAATAAATTTTAATAAAAATATTTTACAACGAGTGGGAAAATAATTCATATTTATCTTGAGTCCTGGGGGAAATAGTTCATATCTGTCTTGGGTGGAGTCCTGCGTATCGAAAATGTCATGTGACTGTAGGGATATTGCAAAATATTTTATCGTATTCACTATTAAAGACGTACCGGATCGGTGCATTGATTATAACCAATCTGGCACGAAATTTTAAATCGATATCTCCTACAGATATCCGCAAGAGTCGAGTGCATATGAACCGCGAAAAGAAAAAGAAAGTTTTCTGTCCTTAATCATTTACCTCATCGGTGAATGTAAATGGGGAACGTATGTGTGTGCGCTTGAACGTTTTCAGAATAGACATGTCTAAGCCTACTTACTTTATCGGATGATATAGCTGAAGCTGTAAACCTAATTTGTGTGTAAAATCATCTTCATTATGGTATTAAAAGTAAAAAATCCGCAAGAAAAAAAGCTACGCTAGTTAAGGAGTCGTAAAGCGCGATAAGGGTAATATTTCGGACGAGGCGATTTTTCAATATCCACTGGTAGGTGAAGCATGAAAAGAAGTTTTAATAAATTACGTTCTATATAATTTATGCATTATCAAGGACGATCCTTTAATATACGATGCTTGCGAAGAATTAATTTCGATTGGTCAGTTATTTCAAGTCGTAAGCATAGATTCAAACTCCATCTTCGCTAATGAAGCGGCTTTGGCATGGATTTTTTAATCTTGGGGCGCCTTTTGCACGATATTCATCCGATTGGTCAGTTAATTCAGGTCGTACGCCTAGTGATGCTTTTCATCACGTCTTCTGCTGGTCTGAAATCTTTGCTTCACTATCCCTAGTGAAAATCGAAAAACTCATTTTTGTATGTTTGCAAAAATACATGTAACTCTACAGCAGCTGAGTATATTGACATGGAATTCTACATAGATGTTAAAGACATTGATACCAACACACAAAAAAAACAAAAAAAAAAAAAAATAATAATTTCACGATTTCATAGTACCCAAGTTCACCTTATTTTTTGGTCGCAATATTATTTTTTTTAACGAGTTTTCCGATACATACTTCCATGCTGTACAATGATTGGGTAAACATAGCTGGTATGTCGGTTGTGTGTGTACAATAAATAAGAAAATTATGTTTGCCTTGAAGCTGAGGTAAAAGTACACTGGCGACTGGCTAATCGCAACTTCTCGGGAATACTTCCCAGGTCTTTTACCATTTCGACAAGTTTTGATAAGTTATTGAAAAAAATTGCTGGGAATTTTTCGTTGTTTTTCTTCTTTTTTTTTTTTGCACAAATTTTAGAATACAATCAAGATCGAGAGTTCGAGTTTACGTTTTCTTACTGACGTTTTTGATAGTTTATAAGTTCCAGCAACATATCAAAAGAAGAGGGGATGGACGAACGGACATAAACTAACTCACAACCTGACAACGGTTCTCCGAATGTTTCTGGACGTAGAAGATCCGGTTTTCATTGTCGTTTTGTGAATTTTTTATTTAAAGGAAACTGAATAATATTTTAAGCAAAATTGTAAAGAGTGAAATGATGTTTTCATTTGCAGAAGAAACCATTTTGATATTAGAAAAATGTTGCGTCAACATTTTTTAATAGCTTTTTTTTTGTTTTTATGCCCATCACCGAAGGATGAGGGGTATATTCATTTTGTCAAAACGTTTGCAACGCCCAGAAGGAAACATCAGTGCATATATTCTGGATCTGCATCACTTTTCTAATTCGGTCGAAACATGTCCGTCTGTCCGTTTATGTAATATCTGTTGTAAAAATTCTCCTGACCGCAGAAAAGAAGTTATCGACTTCAAATTTAACAGAAACGTGGGAAATTCTCACACGCAGGTTAGTATTGAAAATGGGCTAAATCGGTCGAAGCACACGCCCGCAGCACCATATAAACTGAGAACACCTCTGTTTTTCAATTTAAATGAAAAATTGGTTTTTCGCTCATTACTCATAAACTATAGCAAATAAATGTACAAAAAACTTGAAAGTATATTCTATGAGCGATGCTATAACATTTGTGCACAAAAGTGACCACGCCTACCCGATATTATGGTGTGTCAAAATTTAATTAGTTTTTCAATATCTTCATAACGCGCAGACACCAGCTTCAAAAACGCCGTAAAGTATGCAAATTCTTGGCTAGTTTCAAAACGTGAATGCTTCTAAATATGCCCGTCTGCCTGTTCGTCTGTCCATCTGTCTGTTGGCGCAACTCTGTAGTATTTGTGGTAAACATTCTCCCGTTAGCGAAAACGAAGATAACGCAAAAGAATCCGGAATTGGCCTAAACTTTTCAAAGGACACGCCTACAATGGCTACATGTCTTTATGGCAAAAAATTTCATTTTGAAATTAGAAGAAATCAACTGCGTCCACTCCATATTACTTACAGAGTATGAGCATTTTGTTCTTTTACTTCTTTTGTCTTTTTTCGGGGTAAACGGTGATGGGTATAAAAGATTCGGTCCCGACGTATTATTTCTTCTTAGTCTTCTAAAGAAAATTACTTTTCCGCCATTTCCTAAATTAGGATATTGGAATTTGGATGTTTCATAGCAGTCTACAAATTTTTTCCCGCGCTAATCCTTAACAGCCCTATAAGCACTTTTTCACTTAACTCTGCTATATGTGACGCCAAAATCGTTGGAAAAAGCGACAGCCACATAAGCTTTTCATTTACAAAAGTATAAATAATGATGTGATGCATATATAGATTAATGCGTTAAGATATGACATCTGATTTTTAGACTTTAGAGGGTTTATAGATCGATTGGGACTCAATTGAGAGCCATTGCGCGTAGGATACAGTTTGACCTTAAATGAATGGTTGACCTTAAATGAACGCTCTTCTAAGAACATTAAAGTGAAGGTCTCTTGCATTGGTGATGGATGACAACTGGACCCGTTTCGTCAACCGGGATATATGATTAGTCACGCCACTTAGGTGACGTTGTTTATTTAGTTGAATTAGATTCTGGAACTTATTGATATCACATCAATGGCGAAAAGTGTAGTTAGTTCTTGCAATTGAATCGAAAATTCACTATAAACTATTTATTTATTTATTTATTTATTAATTTATTTATTTCAATGTACAGTAACACAATAAGCCTTTCCTTAGGCCAATAAAGATGCATTACGAAAACAAATTCCCGATTATTATATAAACATGAAAAGAAATTATATTACAAATTATAATAAAAATTACAAAAATTATTATATAAAATGCAAAGAAATGTTACAAATTATGTCCGCAGTCGCGTATAGGTCTCAAGAAGAAAAACTTACAAAATCATAATAAAATGACTTTCTAGCCGAATAATTAATGACCAGTTGATGGTAAATCTCTTGAAAAAAAGTTTCAAAAAGTTTTTTATGCCCATCGTTGCAGGATGAAGGCTATATTCATTTTGTCAAAACGCGTGCCACGCCCAGAAGAAAGGTTCAGAGACTCCATAAAGTATATACATTCTTGATAAGAATCAAATTCTGAATCGATTTAAGGGAGCGCGTCTGTCCGTCTGTATAATGCCCGTTATAAATGTTCTCCTGATTGTGAAACTGAAAATATCGGCTGAAGTACACGCCTACAGTGCTAGGTTACCATGAGAACACCTTTGTTTTTTAGAAAGAATAAAAAATTGATTTTTTGCTCACTGCTCATAAATTGCAGTAGATAGACTTACAAAAGTTTGAACGTACATTCTATTCTTAGAGGCGATGCGTATCAAAATTTCATTTTTTTATTCAATACTTTTTCAACACGCAAAAGCAAGCTTCGAAAAACCCCAGAGAGTATGTAAACTCTTGACCTGTTTCAAATTCGAAATATACCTGAGCATGTCCGTCTGCTTGTCTGTCCATCTGTCTCTCCGCCCAATCGTAAAGTATTTAGGTGTAAACGCACTTCCGGTCGCAAAAATCAATATATCGCCTGCAAAGTGGTTGAAAACGATTAGAACCGGTCAAAGGACACGCCTTAAACACCTACATGGCTATTAAACAAAAGCTGTGAACACTTTTGCTTTCCGTGTTTTTTGCCTGTTACTCATAAAACACAACACATACACCATATAAATTTCCACTTCAGGCGCGTCCATTTCTTTCAACTTTTCCTTTTTTCAGCCGATGATGGGTATAAAAGACTCGGTCCTGACCGAATATGATTTGTTTACTTGGTTCTGTTTGACTATTCACTCCTATGCATATAGAGAGCAAATAGTGTTTGTTTACGTTCGGTCTGAATGTGATATGAAAAGTCTGGAGCGGCTTGGATGTAAAGTCCTATAAGGTCTACGGTATACTTACTTATTATAAGTATTGTTTATAAAAACAAATTGACTTATAATAAACGCTTTAATTCTTTACGAGAGATATCAAGGAATGAGTCAGAACGCCTTGCTTTTAAATGACTGCCTGATAAATGAGAAAATTTAGTTAACGATGGGCACTATTTTGGGTAACATTCGTACTTGTGTTATCGAAGACGCAGCAAAAAATATTTTCAAACAAAATATTACATATCCCTATGGGGTAGAGTAGTTAGCTACCTGCACAATGCTACAAAAGAAAGAGTCTTTAACTAAAGTTGTATTCGTTTTGTAAATTAATTACTTTATTGATTTTTAGTTTATTTTAAATATTTTTCAAGAATACCATCGAAATAATGCACAATGAATAAATTATTGTTATAGTAACGTTAGAAAAAAGAGCAAAAAAAAAAAATAAAATAAATAAATAAAAAAAAAAAAATACATTTAATACTACGAAAAATCGATTATGAGAGACTTTTAGTTTCATGTATGATTTAATTGTTTTTTAAAGCAATCGCCCGAAACTAAGAAGAAAACTTCAAATATGACGACAAAAAAAAAAAAAAAAAAAACACCGCGAACACATAAAAACATTCGTTAAATATCATATTAAGGAAAAATAAGTTGAGTAGAAACTGTTTCAAGTTTTCAATGAATTTCAAAGTCGTTGATATTTGCCAGTGACTTGCAGTTCAGCACAAGTGGTAGCGCTGCCCAGAGGATTTACGGCACTGCAACCATAAGAACCAGCGTCGTCTGCAAGGGAGAAATTGAAAAGAAAAACAAAAAAAGATATATATATATATATATATATATATATTAGAAAAGTATTGAATCAGTCGATTTTGTATGCATTTGCAAAGACCTGGATATGCATGCGGTATGGTTAGACGACAAACGCCATTCCTATATTCCAATTGATGTTTCTGACTGTTTTCCAGATCGTAGCCGTTTTTATGCCAGCCTACGTCCGGTTGTGGATGGCACTGAACAATACACTCAAAGCGTGCAGTTTGCCCAGGAACTACTGCTCGATCCTTTAATGGCTAAAAATGGATTTCCATAATAATTTTCTTCTTATTTCTTTAATGCTACATACCGTTATAAAAGTGGGCGGCTTTTGAGGATAATCATCACGATTCAAATAAGCATTTACTGGTTCATCATGTTTTGTTGCTAGATCAGTTACTATAATATTTTTTTTTTTTTTTTTTTTCAAATAAATTTTAATAATTTTTTTTTTTTTCTTTTTTTTTTCTGTTATTGGTAGTTTTAAATGTTATAGAGACTTACAGTTTTCACTTTTGCAAAAGTTTTTCATTTATTAAGCACTTCAAAGAACACAATTAACATGCAACACATAATAGGCACAATATTAGAATTGTTAAAAATTAAATAAAAACAATATTTCATGCATTTTAAGCATTTAATTAAATTTGGATTTTAATGTAAAAAATATTCGCAGCCAAGATCTCCACGAAGATCTTCTTATACAGAAAACAAATTTCAATCAAAAACAAATAAAAGCATTATTGTCGATAAAGGTCGACTTTTAAATGCACTACACTACACCACTTTATCTCATATAATACGTTATATACTTTATGTACTGATCAAGTGCCAAACATAATAATTTTGCATCCTTGTAAAGGCACACTTACAGTCGAAGTCGAAGTTGTCGAAATTTGGCAAGATTAATTTTGAATAACCCTATACGGGTCGGAATACAAAAAATGGACTCAATTTGATAGAAATAATTTCTCAAACACTGCCCAAACACTCCTATGGATCAGTTTTCATTGTAAAATATACGAAACTGGACTTTTTTGCCATTTGCTTTCCGCAGGAATGGTTCAGCAACTCGCCCGTACCATCCAAATTCTTCCCGTTCATCACATTACTATGCCGAAATATCGGCTATTCACCGATTTTTGCGGGAAATTTCGAAAAAAGCAAATTTTTTTCATACCGAACACGTCTTCCCAAAGTGGGCTGTTAGATAAGACAGTTCGTAGAAGTGTTCTAAACTACCAATCAATTCGCAAAAGGTTAATGTAGATTGAATAAATTAATCCGAGTTAAACGGGGTGATTAGAAATAGATTTTATCCGCCTACACTTAGTACAACCCGTATGACAAGTGGTGTAGAGTAAAACAAGCAAGGAAATGTGTAGCAATCAAAAAACAATGTAAGATAATTTGCGAAAAGCTTTCCCTGAATAGCTTTAAAAGCTTTGCGAGAAAAGCTTTTAAAAGCTTTTTCAACAAATGCATTTTTTACAACTTTATCAAGCAAAATACTTTTGCTCTCGTCCGCATATATTTATGTTATATAGAGATAAAGTTTTTTTTCATCGTTTCTAGTAAAAGTTTTTCTTTCAAACTCTTATGGTTGAGGTTAAACCTTCTTTATAAATGATAAATTAATTAAGCACTCGAGGTTAATTGAACATAAATTAATTGTAAAATATAGTTTATAAATAAAAATCTCATGAAATGATTTATGAAAAAAAAAATAAATAAAAATAAAAATAAAAATAAAAACAATATTTAATATAAATAAACTAACTTTTTATATTTTAAATGCACGAGAGAGAGAGAAATTGTGTTGCCTATGAACGGGCATAGCCATAGATGCCATCTAGTATAGCTTGCATGCTAAGCACTCGTCGAAATGATAAGAGAATGAAACGCAAAGAAAAACTCATGGAAATAGGAAATTATGTCGATAATCATTTATGAATGGAATAGAGAGCGAAAGCCAACTCCTATACATATCTATATGTCTATGGCGACACACGAGTTACCACAATTTTTTTTAACATACAACAACATTAGATGGCAATGAGTATCTTATCTGCTTCGTTGTGATAAATGATTTCAAGATTTTAATTTCAAGATTGTAATGAACGAAACAATATAATGATAAAGTTTTCGATCAAGCTTTTGATGAGCTTAGATTGAAAACTAAAAATAGTTGAATGGTAAAAAAATTTTGCGCGACTAACTTGACGAGTTCTTAATGGGAATTGAAGTCAGTTGAAAAAGTACAACAACGTTTAATATTATTTCAAATGTCAAAGGAATATCAAAGAGATGATACAAATATCCTGATTATGTTCGTCAGTTTGTGTGTGGATTCGAGAATACAATCTAATTTATTCGAAGACTTGATCTCTTTTGTCGAGTTCAGTCTCTTTAGAAACTCTGTCGCGTCTTCGCTTTTACTTTTATTTTTACAAAATTTTTTTCAATTTTACTAAAGGAAAAAGTAAATCAATATAATTTTAAAGGATATCATAAGGTAGACAGACGTCTGCCCCTCCCCAACCTGACGCTTTCTTTCCGACCGCCAACCAAACTTATGGCCGTAAGTAACGGTGAGATAAAAACTGAATTATCTTTTTTTCATATTTTTTTTTTTTTTAGTCATCACTTCACTGTGTGAAACGAAATCATTTGATGGCCGTTCCTGGACATCTCTCCATTAGCAGAAGTTGAACGAAAATGCCGAATAATGAAGCTTTCGAAAGGATGAAGAGAAAAATCAAAAACGTGTAAATAGAAATGCGACTTTCGTGTAAGGCGATGAATCTTAAGATGAGTCTTAAGATGAGCACTCTATCCGGGGCCGCAAGAGCATAATTACTAGCAGAAACTGCAAGTGAAGCAAATAATGACATTTGATTGATACAAATTATCGAGCACACAATGTATGTAGACAATGATCAAACATCAAGATCTACATCGCCTGATGCATATCTGAATATGATTTTAGATGGGAAAAATTTAATAATGATTAAGCAGACTTCGTGCCTGTCTTGGCGAGATGTAAAAAAAAGAGTTATTTAAGACCTGAGAAAAGTTACGATTACTGTTAGCACAGATTGCCAAAAATGCAAAGCAGAAAAGACTCGATGATAAAATTTGGCCTGATTCGAATGAGCTGTCGAATATTTATACATAATGAGGTTTATTTACTGTTTGATGTAATCGTTTAAATAAATTAAGCATTTCATTACAACAACCAAACCAATCTACTTAAATGGGAAGCGTTTCTGCTCGGTTAAACCAACCTGAATAGGTTCGTGGCTTTAGTGTATCATTGGAGTGAAAACGATCAATATTTATGTCGATAATACGAGTGCTAGGCAGACTATTACGTCTTTGTGGCAATCTATTAAATGTTGTTGTACAAGGTCTAAAAGTTGTTGTTTTAGCTGCGGGACGTGATAAGCTTTCAGAGTAATCGGAGTAATAACCTTGATGAGTACTATTGCAGTTTGAATATGGGCTGGAGCCCATACCATAACTTGAGATAGTTGAACGTTCATGGTAGACGGGTATATTTATATCTCTACCGGCGGGTAGAGGATAAGGTGACTTCCTGTTAATTCCTTTAAATTGTTGTTCTGCTGTAGGTAAAGTTGATGAAGATTTATTCCATTGGCTGGTCACAAATTTATGACCTTCACCCGGAAATAAAATACCGAATTCATAACCAAAATCATATTTAAAATAAATTAAACCAGTGTTGGGATCGACACATTTTGTACCTGATAAGTAAGTAAACGGAAAAGGGTACACAACAAAGACATACTTATTAAAATACTTTTATAACAAATAATTTCGGGTCAAGTTCAGTTAAGGGGCAAAAGAGAGCTTTCCAAAACATTAAAGCAATTAAAACTTAAAATGATGCCATAATTGAAAAAAGAAATAAAATTGAAAATTTTTACAAGATTGTCTTACTTACCGTATTGGGAAACTCGAGTTTCATCTCGATAAGCCTGTGGTCTGTTGTCGCCCTCGCTAGGGGCACGCTTGAAAATCGGTCTAAATGTGGGTGTTACCACTTTATGCTCGGGATTGGTAGTCGGCCCGTTTACGAAGGTAGTCTTTAGGGTTTTCGAACTGAACTTTTGCAAGTCTTGTGAAACATCCTCCATAAATTTATGGGTTTTTTGCTTTAATGTTGAGCTCATCGCCTTACCTTGCGTCTCGGCCTGCGGTGGTATATAACCGTATTTGGGCGGTGAGCCCACCTTTAAATTCATATCGTCTCGCGAAAAGCTCTGCGGCTGTTGCTGTTGTTGTTGTTGTTGTTGTTGTTGTTGTTGTCGATCGTGCTCGTATAAGGTACTACAATAGCGATGATCGCTTGAGCGCATCGAAGATTGACGATTAAATGTTTGACTGCGACTTTGATTGGCTAGATTGCCGCTGCGTTCGTTACGCAATGTATTCGGATCGACTTGAATTTTAGTTGGCATTTCAGGTCCCTTATCAAATTCCAAGGGCGAAAGAACACGCTCGTATGTGCGGGGCAAGCTGCACGATCGACCGGGTCGAGGCGGTTCAACGTGACGGAAACGTAATGGGCCCGATTCGCCCATCGGAGTCCACAGTGGAGCGATTTTAGCGTTTTCTATCTCGTTTTCGTAATCGCTATCACGAAACTCACCAGGCACAAATCTTGTAGGTGTGGCCGGGGGTGGGACCCGCTGTTGACGAACTGGTGTAATGCGTGGTGAAGGCGTAGGGCTATATGGCAAAGGTTCCAAAGTGCGCTGATTTTTTTGATTGTCAAAGTGTATGACTTTCTTGGTCTGTTGCATATTTACTACGCGTTCGCACGTTTCAGACGATTCCTTCATTTGCATTATATTCTGAGTTTCGGTAGCCATTTTAGCCAGATGCACAGGTGTGCCTGCTATAGCTTTGTAATACATAGTCGGTTGGGATTGAGGCTGGAACTGTGGCTGAGGTTTGTATTCTCTTTGTGGTTGCTGCTGTTGCTGTTGATGATGTTGTTGAGCCGAGGCCAGGTATTTAGCGGCAACCGGTTTTGGCTTGAAAACTTGCGGAGTTGGTTGTTGCTTCTGCGACTGATAATGACGTGTTTGTTGCTTCGACTCCGTTTTCATTTCGTGATGCATTTCTTTCCGTATCGGTTCAAACTTTGGCTTCAGCGGCGTTGGTTCGAATTCCATTGGCGAAGGGGCTGCCATCGCTATTGGAGATTTATAGCCATTGGATTTGGGTATCGTCATAGGTGGATAAACCACACGATAGCCCTTAATGTCAGATTCGGATTCATAATTGCGTGACACCGAACGGAAGCGTTCATCGATTTCGCTGCTGTAATCACTAAACTCCGCGGGAGTCTTACGTTGAGCTGGCACCGGAATCGGCGTTGTCGATAGTGGAGCCTTAACTGGCCTAAATTGCGGCATTCCACCAGTCGACGAGGCCGAAGACATTTGATAAGATACATTCTTTGTCATTGAAGTGCATTTGTAATCCTAAACGCAAGTAGAGAAACGCAAAAGTTAGAAAGAAATTATTTGAAATATTGATGATAACGAAACGAATGGATAAAGCTAGCAAAGCATTTAATGCAGCAAATGAAAAGGAAATTAAGTAAATATACGTTCATGCTTCTGAATGTGCGGACGGAAAATACGATGATGTTAATAGAGAAGACACAAACCATTATACAAAAAAAGATACAAAAATTACTGAACTTTCAAGATAATATATGTAAGCAAATAGGATGAAATTTGAAATTTAAGCTTCTTGGCGAGTCCTGGCTTGTATCTCACTATTTTTCTCAATAATAATAATAATATAAAATAAAATAAAAAAAGTTGTTTTACGAAAACAGTGATGCATTATTAAGGAAAATATATTGTTAGGTTAGTTTTGATAATGAGTTATGATGAGTTTATCTTTTTACAGCAACATAATATCAACAAATCGTTGGATTTACTCATTTTAAAGGTTATGACAGAGTATAACTACGCTGACGGTATATGCAGTTTTCGAAATTTACACACATTTAAATAATTTATACAATACACAAGGAACACTGAACAACAATCGAACCTTATCTTCGTGATGATATTTATTCTCACTGATGCTGCGCGATTCTTGTTTGTCTTGGCCGCCATTCACAAAGGGTGGAAAATAAAGCGGCTGCTGTGTTGTCGTTCGAAATTTCTCTGAGAAAGCCGAAGGCTGACTCTCAGAGTTATTCGATTCATATAACGATTTTTTTTCCGTAACGCTGGACTCCATTTTAATAAAGCTAGACATTTCTTCGGTATCGGCCGCATATCCATTTGTTTTAAAAGTGGGTTGATAAGCCTTTTCTAAGGGAATACGAAAACAATTCTCATCTGATTCACTACCGCTATACTTCCAGCGATCACTTTCGTAATCGCTTTCATAGTATTCGCGTCTACCTATTTTATTGGCCATCACTGGAGGTGGTGGCTTATAAAGAAAGTTTTTATTCGGCCCACTAGACGCATTCATTAATGTTGGCGCCGGCGTCAACGTAGGAACCGATAAAGGCAAAACTTTAGAAGGACCGCTTTGAATAAGATTTTTTTCCAATGTCTTTTCCATAGTTTGTACTATCGATTGGCGTCGCTGTTCGGGTTCTGGAGCAAAACAAATCTCTGGTGGCGTTCCCGGCTTTAACTGAATATGATCTATAGGACTCTTCATCCTCGGTACCTCTCTGCTGCTAAAAGGCGCTAAGTTCGTAATTTGTTTTACTAAGAATGGAGCCCTTAGTTCTTTACTCGGTGTGGATAGCTTAGGAATTTTAAAATCTGGCACTGATTGCTCTAAATCACTAGTACAACTTTCATAACCGCTAACATGGTTATTGGGTGTCCACAATTTTTCCATAGCTAACGCTTCGGCAGAAGGCTTGGGGGAAGGTGAACGCGTATATCGTTGGGCTGGACTAGATAAGGTATCAACTGACTTCATAATGGTTTGATTTGATTTGATTACAGTATCAGTTTCTTTGCCTAGGCTCTCTGGAGCTGCTGGCGGCAAGATTGCTACTCCGCCCTTAGGTTTATCTTTTTCCTGCAGTTGATTTTCTTCCAACTTTTTAATTTTCTCGCTAATCATTTGTGGTCGGGTTGTGGTTTGTTCTGACTTAGGGATATAACACATTTCAGGTGGTGAACCTGGTATCAAATTAAGATTTCTGAACTCTTCTTCTAAATTTGTTTGCGGGCATTTAATGTCCGACGCCAAAGAGGCTTGTTTCACTTCGTACTTTTTATAGTCATTGTCCAAAGGCTTTTCTAACAATTCTTGATCGATTTTTTTGAAGTATTCAAAAGACGCTGACGTCTTCTCCTCATTGTTTGTTGATGTCATGGTGCTGTTAAGCTCAGCGTGATCAAATATTGATGACGTCGATGATGGCGTTGGCAATAAAGCGGGTGGACAGATAGGTTTAAATGGCACTGGTGGTGGGATTGGTTTCTTGTGTGTGTTATCTGTGATGTCAAACACTGTCTGAGAGTGTTGTAAGTGATCAATTACATCCTGGTTAGTAGTAGTTGTGATGGATGTTGGTAACAATTGGGTATGGGTGTCAACGCTTTGTTCAGTGGGTGCCTTCGTTCGTTGCTGACCCACCTGGGGTAAATCGGTTAGCGGTGATTTGTGCTCTAAGCGCACAGTTGCCTCAGTAGTGCAACGATGCTCGGTTGTAATCTTTGACTCAGATAAGCCATGCAAATCGGTCGCTGTGGTAACCTCGGAGTGATTGGTTTGGAACGACAATGGTTCTTTGGTGAAATCCTGTTGTTTAGGTGTTGACAAATACAAATTTTATGGACAATCACACATGATGATTTGTTTCAGTGTAGGATAGTGTTGAATATAAGTTTTTGTACACCGGAAATAAGCGTTTTTCATAATTACATTTCGGAATTCATTTTGAATAAGATTTTTTTTATTTGAAAATCAGCACAAAAAAAAAAAACAAAAAGAAAAGTTCGGGATACAATAAAATAGAATTTTAGGAAATCTTAAAAAAAAAAATTGTCTTTACAAAATGCGTTTACTTGGGCTTTTTCTTAACTTCTCTATATAAAATTTCAATTTTATTCGTTTAGAGCTATTTATCAAAATTGTAAACATGCAGACTTACTTCAGTTTTAAATTCGGTTGCAGTCTTGTGGTCAATTGTTTTAGCGACTTCTTGAGCACGTTCTGTAGTTGGTTCCAAAATAGCGCAATCCGCGATACTTTTGGCTTCGCCGCCAGCATTAGTTGCCTTAACCATATATTTACCGGAATCGCCGATTTGCCCTTGAAAATTATTTAAAAAAGGATTTTCGATCGGGAGTTTTTACTTTTCAGTTTTCATTATGCGTTTTTTGTTTACCATTTTCTATTATTAACTTGTGCGAATTGCCCTGATTTAGGAGTCTATGAGATGATAGGTTGGCTTCGCTCAGAGGTTTCTCATCTTTCATCCATACGACTGTAGGTTCAGGCAAACCGGTTACCTCCACTTCCATTATGATTTTTTCATCTTTCTTTACGACTTGAGCTTGAAGCCGCCTTCCGAATACAGGTGGAAAAATCGTTTCTAAATATCAATTTCGAATGAGAGTAAAACGTTTTATAAGAACCAAGTTTAAATTGATTTAGTAATGATTTATTTTACGATAATACGTTATATAAAGAATCGTAGAACAACTCCTCATTCCCTATCTACAATCTCTCCTGATCACATGTGTGTGCCCACACATATTGGGAATGGTTAGTTATATTAAAAAGTACGTACACATATATCCATGTTGTGGTCGCGAAAGTAAAGGTAAATGAAACCACCACAACTTTCTTGATCCCTATTTGGAGAACACAATACATCTGTAGTTTTATAGCGGCCAGAAAACGTAGTAGTAAAGCTAAGTACCCGCCCTTAGTTTTCATGTATGTGGGATGAAGCGCATATTCGGTTAAATGACTTTAAAATAAAAAATTATTGCTTCTTTGCATATGATGATCTTAAAGGACTTGGACGTGTATAAAAATAATTTTTGTGTGTGCTTTGTGGACTCAATCGGGAAAGATGGGGTAAAGTGATAACTGATTTTTGATGACACAAACTTGATGACTTCGGACTATGTAATTTTAACAAAATGTTGCAACATGTCACACATATCCGTCACCGTCAATGCCTATGTGAGCGATATAAGTCTACTGGACTTTTTACTGTGGGGTTATGTTCGATCATTGGCTTACTCCTTAATAACAAAATGTTGNCAATGCCTATGTGAGCGATATAAGTCTACTGGACTTTTTACTGTGGGGTTATGTTCGATCATTGGCTTACTCCTTAATAACAAAATGTTGCAACATGTCACACCTATCCGTCACCGTCAATGCCTATGTGAGCGATATAAGTCTACTAGACTTTTTAGTTTGGGGTTATGTTCGATCATTGGCTTACTCCTTAATAACAAAATGTTGCAACATGTCACACATATCCGTCACCGTCAATGCCTATGTGAGCGATATAAGTCTACTGGACTTTTTAGTTTGGGGTTATGTTCGATCAATAAATCATCAACTCTCAGTGACCTTATTCGCCAAGTTGTGTTAGTTGTGTTAGTAGTGAAATAAGAGCAGATTTATGTGGAACAGTGGCTGGGACAAGTAATGGCCCCTGATTGAAATTTTACAGTAGTCCAGACGTCGTCATTTACATGAAATTATTTTGAAATATCAATGGCATGAACGATTATCTATAAAATAAAAGAAAATTCGTGTTGATAGCTTTTGCTGTTTAGTTTTTATTACCAATTATATAGAAAAAACGATACTTATTTGATGACTTTGTATGCAATCTTTAGCGACTGTTTTCTCATTTGCTCACATGCATCGCATATATGCGATCTGCGTCTGGGGTGGGAGCAACAAAAAAAAAACAAAACCAAAAAAAATGTAACTGTAGATGTGTGAAACTAGATAGAGCTTTTAAAATTAGGGGATTACATATATATAAACTGCTTCCAAAACCAACACAGGGACAAATCAGTCCTGTTAGATATAAGTTTTTGGGGCGGCCTTCATAGATGCAGAGACGACGACATCTTTTCAATTTGTTTCATTATTTTCATTTTTATACGCGTATGCATGTATGCATGTATGTATATCGAGAAAATTTTATTCAATTTGTTTGCAATACATTAACATTCTCCCACATGCGCCTACATACACGTTATATACAAACTATAAGCAAAAAAATTGTATTCATCGAAAATGCTAAAAATAATCGCTATCGAATACCACAATATTCCAAATTGTGAACGAAATGAATAACAGAGTTTTTCCAATAGAGATTTGTTTTATCATTATAACTAAGACATAATCTTAAATAAAAAAAATCAAAAAAAAAAACGAGGAGAAAGAGAGAAACGACAACAAAAAAAGCAATTAATAAACGCCTACCTAGAGTCGGTCTGCTTCCTTCATTTGTCTCTTAATGTGAAATAATTTCTTTTTTTTTTTTTTTCTACAAATTTTCTTAATTATCAATAAATACTTTAATTAGCCTGAATTTCGCAAAAAGTATTAGATAATGTACTTAAAGGACAACTGAAATTGTTCATAAATTTTATGCCAAATGATTATTGAATTAATTAAAACGATTTGGAATGATGTACGAACGCTTCTCGATCTCATTGGAAAATAGAACGAAATAATTAATTAATAATTGTTTCGAAGGAAATACAAACGATAGGTTTAAATTAAATCGGAGGATCGATTGCAATTACCGAAGGGATTACGATATGAAAAACTTAAGACTTTATCTCCCATCTCCAAATCGTATGTTATTCAGTTCAGATTAATATTTAAAACTACTGTCTCCTAAATAAATAATATATGATAAGAATCACACACATATGTCTCATATGTGTCGGTGACCTTCAAATATCTTCTAGTATAATGAAGAGCATTGTAACTGCGTCCGCTATATATTTACTTTTAGATGTCGTTCTGCGCCTATGTTATAATATTCTGATCTAATTCTCTTCGACAGTTCAACTTTTCAAGGTCACTTATTCTTTAAACTGCGAGACAATACCCGTTTTAATAAGGTTTGTAACGTTGTTTTTTTTTTTTTTTTTTACCGAATACAGGATTCTATTTATTACATTTTCCCGATAATTATCCCGACAAGCGAACTATTGACAGTTTTAGGCAAAGAATTCAAATCGACCTTCATTCGAAATACAAAAGTGTCGTAAATGGATGCTCTACACTAGAAAGTATAATTGATCGTTCGAATTTTTTTATTGCAAGGCATTAATTAGGCTTTGGTATGTACATAGATAGATGTATACGACGCGTTACTTCAACTATCCCGCGTAAAATGCTAGATAATCGTTGACAATATTGAATGGTTTTGAAACCAGGAAAACTCTTAGCTTCGTATATGTTAATTGTGTTCATGTGTTCAGTGGGGAGATGGGGGAATGCTACAGATTGTAAAGGAACACAATTTGGAATATTTGTTATACATACATACGCCGCTGATTAGAAATGTGAAATTGAGTAAATAAACTAAAAGATCATTTTGCAACTACTGGTCAGGGACATGTATTTTAAATGCATAAACATTAAGATACATTTGTAAACATTTGTATGTGTACAATATATATGTAGAAATGAAATTCAAAAGCATTTGAATATTTTGAGTGGTGTTTTTTTTTTTTTTTTTTGTCTATTTTTCTATTTTGTTTAAATCAAATTTGTGCGTCTTTTTTTTTTGTTTTTTTTATTTCAAAGCTGTTTATTTGCATACAGTTTAAATGTGATTTCATATAAGAAAGTATTCAGTTGTGAACACAACCTACAATTTACCAATGACGGCGACTAATACAACAGCAACAGAAACAACAATCGTAATAATGACAAAAGTACATCTCATAATAGAACATTTTTGTTTAATGGTTTTTGACATTTATTCATGCATATATTCAGATATACATATATATATATATATATATATATATATATATCTATAGTTGGATATATATATTGTTTGTCGTACAATTTGGCAACCGTTTGACAAATGCATATCATGTCATTGTATACATTTACGTTTGTACATAATATACATCTCATAGGCCTTAAAGGTTTTCCTAGTATTAAATACTTTTGTCGAATTGTTAAAAACAAAAAAAAAAAAAAAAAAAAAAAAAACAAAAATTGACGATAGAAACAAAAGGCGAAAATATATTTGTATGTACTTACTTTTAACTACCAAATCGGCAGTGCTTGTAGATTGACCCATTGAATTACTAGCTGTGACAGCATAACGGCCCGCATCGTTTACGTTCACTTGTTTTAATTCGATTGTAATACGATTGCATTTATTCGAAATTTTTAGGCGTTCATTATCAAATAACTCTTCACCGTTTTTAATCACTTTTATGTCGGGTGACGGAAAGCCATCGTAAAGAGCTTCCAAACTAACGTCCACACCTTGATCAACAATTTTACCAGTTAGCGGAGTAGTGAAACGAGGAGCAATTTCTTTGCGTGTACGAGTCGGCGAACTGGGTACAATAGCATTGCTCGCATCGCTGGCCGATTGAACTAAAACGAAAGATTTCTGCTGCATAGTGGGACTAGACATTTCTTTATCCTTATGCAACTCTTGGTATTTATGAGTTTCGATTATTTCGGGTCTTTGATTACCGAATTGTTTCAATGACTGATCGATATGCGTCGATGAGTGGTGAAGTTCGGTTTGTGGCATATTGCCCTCGAACGATTGCACTTGCGACGTAGAGGTAGAAGTGTAGGTTTGCTTCTTGAATGTAACCCTGGAAGATTCCGTGTCATCTTCTTGTGTCATGGTTTGGACATTACTTTGAGCCGGCATGGCCTCCAGACCGGAACCCATCAAACCCAGGAAGGCTACACATTCGGCTCGACCCACTTCATTTTCAGCTATACATGTTATCTTACCTACTGTGTCGGGTCCAGCATTTTGCACTGTCAACACTTGCCGCTCGCCGCTGGTGGATACGAGGAAATTATGCCCATGTACCGGCTGATCATTGAAACACCAATGAACTTTTGGCGTAGGTTTACCTTTGACTATGCATTCAAATTTAACAACTTCTTCGGGATTAGCTGTCTTATCGCTAAACACTTCTTTGAATTCGGGACGCGTTAATTTTTCTACAATATCCACCTGTTGTGGCCTCTGACTTTCTGGAGCATTCACCGATTTCACGATTAAATGAGAAAAACATTTTGCATCTCCTGAACTATTTGAAACTTTCACGGTATAAACGCCCTTATCGTCGGCGTTCACATTTTTTATAGTTAATCGGAAAACGCCATTCGTACCGTTAGCTTCTATGTGCATACGTTCGTCTTCGCTCAGTTCCTGATTGGTTAAAAACCATTTGGCTTCCATAGGCTTGTCGCCACTAGTTATCACTTCCATTATTACCGTTTCCCCTTCATCCACTAAAACGTCACTTAAAAACTTTTCAAATTTCGGTTCCAATTCTTTGCTTTGTGATTGACGTTCAGTTTGAGCCCTCGTAGCTGGTTCAGCTATATTCAATGGGGTGACCTTGAGTTCACAGCTGCTCGACGCTTCACCCGCAGAATTTATTGCAACTACTTTATAATTGCCTGCGTCTTCTTGATAAACCTCTTGTATAATTAATGAGCAACGGTCACCTTGAAACAAGAGTTGAATATCAACCGATTCTTTAACGGGCCGTTCATTATGATACCAAATAACCTCGGGTTCTGGTTGGCCAACAATTACACAATCCAAGCGTACCGATTTACCCTCAAATATTGAAACGTCTTTCAAGGGCATTTGAACATTAGGCTTAATCGGTTCCATATCCGAGGCCATTTCCGAATCGGAGGTTTCGTTTGGTAAACGTCCTTTAATAGTAACGTTACAAGAACTGTATACCTCACCAGCTAAATTTTTGGCAGTCAAAACGTATACTCCGGCGTCGTTTGGATAAGCTTGCGGGATTATGAGCGTTATGCGACCGTACTCATACTGAAATGAATAATTTTCGCAAAAAAAAAATATGAAAAATTTTCAAATTATTTTTACTTGGTGGTGAATATCATCTATCATCAGCACTGAGTGGTGAATACATACTCGCTTATTGTAGGCTGCATAAATATATTGTATATGGATTGGTGGTCTGGCAATTCACTATACGTTTCTGATTTTGTTTTTATTTATACGATTTTTTTTTTTTTTTTTCATTATTTATTCTGCTTAATGTTTTCCAAAGAGATTTTTTTGTTTACTAAAAATCAATAAAATTAAGTTTATGAAAATCAGTCGACGTCCCGCCCAGCGTACAAAGTATTTCTTTCAGTTTTCATTTTTTTGCACGTAATTGCTTTAAAATAGGGCTGAATTTCTTGGCAAATAATAAATCATTTTAGGTAAAGAAATTTTTTTTATAAGATCCTCTGAACAGAAGAAGCTTGTAGCAGAAGCATTCTTTCTGGAGTTATTATTTGTTTTGTAAATTGCTATTAAAGAGAGTAGAGTAGCGGCATAATCGCCCAATTCATACACAAAACGGAGCGTAGTCTTCTGCTATTTAGAGACTGTAAGTCGTTATATGTTTGTTATTTATTTATTTACATATAAAATATATTTTTGAAAAATGTTTGCCGCAATGTTTTTATAAAAATATTTTCGCTAAAATCTTTGGATACTGAATCAAACAAAAAAAAAAAAAAAAAAAAATTGTTATCGACTGTGAGCGAATCTTTTATATTCGCCACCACATGTATTAAAAAAAAAAAAAAAAAAAAAATTAATAAATAAAAAGATTGGAAAGAAGCTCCATCTCAAGCAGATATATAAATATCACAAGTTTTTCGTTTAGCTGATGGCCTCAAGGTCGATTGGCATTGTGTTTGCGTATTTAATATGTTTCTTAACTACACTGGGAATGCATTTTTCAACTTTACATTATCTCCGTCAATTTGTAGATTAACGGGAATAAAAATGATAAAGAACAAAAGCATTGACAGACGGACAGATGAGCACAGTTGATCAAATCATAATTTTATGTTGATCATAAATCAATTAATAGAGCCATTCATACCTGTAGCTGTCAAATATTTTACATGCTTGCCTGCAAGATAGAGCAAAAAAATCTGCTCATTAAACATAGATCGTGTGTCATATGCATTTTAAATCATATTTTCATACAACTTGACAAGACCGATACAAGCCACTCGTCCTTCTTCATTTGTGGTTTCTTTAATTGTGAACAAAGTTTCGGATCAATTTAATTGATTATCGTCATTAATCCGAATCCAAAGTGAAAGGAAAATTTTTGAATCAATATTTTTTTCTAAATAAAAATTTTCACATCATAACAATGATTTCATCAAACGGATCGACAACACTAAATGAATCGTGCTACTCGTGCTGATACGTGATGTCCCCGATTCATATTTTTATGCATTAGAAATATCTGGCAGATCTAATATAAGAAGTTATGGCAGAATAGCTCCATTCTTCGGACTGAATCTAAAACAATCTCATCTTATGCGAGATTTGTGTAACTAACAACATTTTAATAACTTATTAAGATATTTAAAAAACCATTTTAAATATATTAAGCTTAACAAGCATAATAGTTGCATTGGTATTGGTCTATTGTTCGTTAGCCATACCATAAAACCGAAGAGTATTATCATTCACTCCTACGCGCGTACATGGGTAATTTTCTAGCTGCTTTTGCTGATGTTCCGCCAGCAATAAAATTTTCAAACCATTAAATTTGAATTTACTGTGATGATCATGATAATGAGAGCGAAAGCCTACAGCCGCTTCCTAACCAAATTTTACTCGACGCGTTACGGCCAATTTTTGCATTGGTATGTATGCATGCATGCATTAAATATATTTAAAATTTTATTAATATTTAGACATGAACGTGAATGTATCCATGTACATTACATACACATATTTACATTCATAAATATACACATACACACACACACACACGCACATATATATATATATATATATATATATATATTTATATTAAATTTCAAATATTCATAATTTTCAAATTTCATTAACTTGACACAAATATTACATACATGTCATTTATATATATATGATATATATATATATATGAACGGATGCATGAATGCAGATAACACGATCACTTTGCCATCTATTAAAAAATTTATTGTTAATGATCTAAGATGATAAAGCGCTTGTTTGACTTGGATAATATTAATCGCTTCTTCGTTGCCTTGTGCCTGTTCAAATGGATATTTGGGCAAGTCAATTAAACAAATAATAAATAAATTTATTAATTCATCTTTTTAATTGACGTCAATTGCGTGATCGAAATATTTTTTATTCTACATTATATAACTATATAGCGTATAGGAAATCAAACGAAAAAATCACTTACCTTCATTTCACGTGGTTTGTACGGTTTACCATTGTGGAGCCAGCCTACATCTGGTATGGGCAGTCCCCCAATTAAAGCTTCCAATTTAATTTTTTGACCAACACGAGCCATAATATTACTTAATGGTATTTTGAAGTGAGGAATTTCGGTTGGTTCTAGTGCTAAACAATTTAAAGAAAGCATTTATTTATTTCTTATTTTCAATTGCTTTGATAAAAATTACTTACGTTCTACTACTAAACTTGCTGAACAATGTTCTATGCCTGCGGTATTTGAAGCACTACACGTATAGATAGCATCATCTTCCAAAAAGACTTCCTCGAAACGTAACTTCGCCTCACCATTATTGTAACAGATAACGTAGTCGGGAGAATCATCAATACATTTATCATTTTTGTACCACTGTACCGTGGGCAGAGGATTTCCTGTTACTGTGCAGGCAAATTCAAAGGCGCTTCCCTCTTTGGCGCGACTGCTTTCTAGGAAACGCACAATGTGCGGCGGTATCATCTGGATGTTAGAAACATTCTCACGGACCGATAAATTAGCACTTGTTTCTCCTACGCCCACCAAATTAGTAGCACGACATGTGTAATGCGCTGAATCAGCAGCAAAAGTTTCCTCAATTACCAGCCGGCATAGGCCTTTCTCGTACGTAGTTTTATAATCTGAGTTACCTTGAATCGAAACACCGTCTTTAAACCATTCAATGGTGGGCTCTGGTACTCCGGTAACCGCACATTCAAAAACGAATTTCTCATTTTCATAAGCTATGGCCGGTTGTAGGGGCGCAACAAAAAGAGGCACTTCGTACTTCAACGACGTGAAAACCTCTATTTCTTTAGTTAAGCTTTGGAGACGTTTCACTTCTTCGCGTTGACTTTGTTCACGTAAACTTTCTAAACGTAATTCTTCTTCTCGCATTGCTTTTAAGCGAATCTCCTCTTCATGTCTTGCTTGTTCACGTAACTTCTGTAAACGAACTTCTTCTTCATGTACTGCTTGTGCACGTAGTCTCTGTATACGTAACTCCTCTTCATGCAAAGCTTTAAGGCGAATTTTTTCTTGTTCACGTGCGGCTTGTTCGCGGGCCAATTGCTCGCGTGCGGCTTGCTCGCGAGCAGCCTGTAAGCGTGCTTCCTCTTCACGTAAAGCTCTTAAACGGGCAAGTTCCTCCTCTCGAGCGACTTGTTCACGAGCCGCCTGCTCTCGAGCCAATTGTTCACGAGCCAATTGTTCACGAGCTGCTTGTTCACGAGCAGCTTGCAAGCGTTTTTCTTCTTCGCGCAAAGCTCTTAAGCGAGCAAGCTCATCTTCACGGGCGAGTTGCTCACGAGCTATTTGTGCACGTTCTGCTTGCTCACGAGCAGCTTGCAATCGTGCTTCTTCCTCTCGTAAAGCTCTTAAGCGCGAGAGTTCCTCTTCGCGAGCCGCTTGTTCACGAGCCATTTGTTCGCGAGCTGCTTGCTCGCATGCAGCTTGTAATCGCTGCTGTTCTTCACGTAAAGCCTGCTCGCGGATGGCTTGCTCTTGCGCTGCTTTTTCTTGAGCAGCTCGAATGCGAGCCTCCTCTTCGCGCAGATTCCTTAGATGTTTAAGTTCTTCTTCGCGCACAGCTTGCTCACGGGTTGCTTTCTCCCGCGCAATCAATAAGCGCTGCTCTTCTTCCCGTATCGCTTTTTCTCGAGCAGCTAACTCGCGTGCTAACCGTTCACGTTCGGCTTGCTCGCGTGCTGCCTGCTCTCTTAACGCTTGCAGACGTGCCTCCTCCTCCTGGGCAGCTCTCTCTCGGGCCTCAGCTTCGCGTTTCGCACACTCTCTTTCTGCACGTTCCCGTGCTTCCTTCTCCTGTTGCTCTCGCATACGCTCTTCATTCTTTAACCGTTCCTGTACCACACTAATGTCCGACTTTAGTTTGGCAAAATTTTGAAAAATAGTCATAACATCGTTATACAATTGAGAGACTTTGTTCATGTCATGCGGACACTTCGCAGCACTGTCCAGTTTCTCGCGTAAAGGTTTTTCACGTTCCGTCACATATTTCTCTATGTCGTTAATTAAATTTTTCGCTTCGACTGAGTCTCTTAAATAAGTTATCTTATTCGAGACGCTATTGTAAAAATAGCTGATCTCGTGATGTTCAGCGTCAATCTGAAAGCATTAAAAACGATATGAATCAACATATGAGGATATGAGGAAAATAGAAAGAAAGTTGCGAAGAATACCTTTTCTACCACTTCAAAGAATTCGCTGGCCTGATTAAGTGCGTTGCGTTTTTGTTTAACCTGATCTTTAAATTGTTGCCATTTCTCGTTGAGCTTAATTAATTGTTCTCGGACATACGACTCACTTTCGGGATTTGTAATTAATAATTGCTGTTTCGAATTCTCTGTGAACTTCTCGATACGTTTCTCAAGTAGCTGCAAATTAAAAACATAATAAATAATTTTAAAATTCATTTGCCCATTAGAAGACATACGCACGAAGAAAACATTTAACAGAATTTCTAATTTTTGATAAAAACAAGAAAAAGAAAAGAAAAGAAAAGAAAAAAGCTCTGCCCACCAACTGTTTAAACTTCTAATCAATTAATTCATTTGCATTAATTACTTTTTTTTGATAAAACATGAACAACAAAAAGAAAATGAAGAAGAGAGATATTGAAAATAAGTGTCTAATCAAAAATGTGTCTAGGCACAGCTGTTGCTGTCATTTACAAAATTTGCTTTAAAATGCAATGAAACTCATGTCACTGCTGAGATGCTGCTCGCGTAAATATTATTTCCTAACATATAAATGATTGTTGGATGCTGCAGTTTCGAAACAACTCAATGAAAAAACAAAAAAAAAAAAAAAATTATTTATTTTTACTTAACATATATGCACAAAACATACAAACATCAGATATGTATATGCACGTCTTAAAGATATGTGAAGAATATGTGCTAACATGCAGTTCGAATAAAAGATTTGTGTATCCATCCCATTGTATCCTTTGTCCGTCCGTCTCATTGATCTTATTGTTGTTCTTATTGCTTTACTGACATATAAAAATAAAATATGCTTTCAGCGAAATTGAAATCCTAAGAAAAATATTTTTTTATTTTCAATTCGAAATATGTGAGCCTGTGTGCCTACATGCAGCTTTGCCTGTAATGTGATTTTAACAAAAATCCTAATGCATTCGGATTCTGAGACACAGTAATTTGTTGTCAGTTAAAGGAACAAAATATGAAAAATGATCAGAAATCATATTTTTACTATATTATGATGACATTTTTTCATCTCATTGTAGATATGTATGTATGTATGTATGTATAATGTATCCTAGAACGAAACGTAACGAAACTTAGGCTAAACTTTAATGTAAAAACATTTCGCTTATAAAATTGGAAAAGATAAGAAACGATGGTGCGATCATTGTTACAATTCTTAGGGCCTCTTGTAGATTTATAGAGTTCTTCAAAAATTTTTTTTTTATAATTTCATATTTCTCGTAGTTAAGAAAATGACAAATAAAATAATTAATCATTTAATTACGAGTAGTGTCTCAGAATGATTGAAAGAAAATATTCGGCTATTCACAATCCAGGACTGAAAATGTTGTCAAAAGATTCAGAAAACGGTCTCTAATAAATAGATAAAAACTCGTAAAGCATGTGTATATGTGCCTGTAAATAGTTTATTTGTACGCTTGAGGGAAATAATGTTGAAATTGCGCCACTATAGCATCTCACGGCATACTAAAAAGTCTTGGCTGCAATATGCTTAAGTGGTATTCGAGAAAAATGAATGAAAATCTTAATCTTCACATTCAAAGAAGAAGAAAACATTATTTTATGTACACGTATGTTGTAGGCAAATGCACGACAAATCGAGGCAATGAATATGGACATATGGTGCATATCTATGTTCCATGCGCCCACATAATTAAAAGAACGATTTAATAGTTAAAAAACAGATTGAAAAAACATTCAAGGATCACATACACACACACACACACACACACACACACACACACACACACACACACACACACACACACACACACACACACGCGCGCACGCACGCACGCACAAACACACAAACACAC
>KK502452.1:121410-179166 GCA_000688735.1 Glossina austeni
TTATAAATAATTGGGCCATCGCATAAGCACTTAAATCCAAAAAGCACAATTTTTCTCGTTTTTTTTTTTTTTTTGCTTATAATGTTTCTTCTCAATTAGTGTTAAATTTAGCAGGCGATTGGTTGCCATACCAGGCTCTTAGAAGAACACCCTATCTACGGCCAAAGCATTTCTCTATAATTATGTTCTGTAATTATTCAAAATTGTATCTTGAAACTGTATCGGTGCACTGTCACTTGGGCACTTGAAATTTTCCAAGTTGCAAAACCTTGAGTAACCATTAAGGTGTAAATGCACTTATCTGACCTTTTAATAATTTACACAATTTTTCTACAATTTTTCTACTTTTTTTCTTTAAGTTTGAAATATTCTTCACTATTATTAATGTTATAGCTCTTAACTGCTTATCTAATGGTATCTTTTCCATTTTGGTATAAGCGAAAAATTAAACGCTTTGACGTGAAAACACCATCCGCAAGTTCCAACCGGAATGCCCGTTCAGTTAAGATTTTTCCTAATTTTAACTTTTAGTTTTACCTCAAAGTTAGTACTCTGCCCTCTTGTCGGAATCGGAAGCACCCATGGAAGAACACAATGCCCAAGTTAATGGGACGACAAACAAATATTATTCAAAATGATGCATTAACAAAATCTATTACTTTTTTTATTAAAGCAAAATTTATATAAAACTCGAATAAATTTTTGAAATTAAAAAATTTTGCAATTTGATAACATCTTCGGAATCATCTTCTAACGCTCCGCTTTTTAAAACCCTGCTATACGTTTTTTTTTTTTTTTTTTTTTGATCTGTTTACGATCAGATATCGAAAAAAAAAGGTAGCAACGGGTGTTAAAAAGCTCTACCTAAAGGCATAAAATTCATGAGTTTACGTCTTTGTTTCTACGTGTAATCAATGGTAGCGTTAATGAAAAATTGTTGAACTCCCGCCCGTCATGCAATATTTTGAATGTCAATCAGTCATGAAAAGCATTATTGCGGGAGAAGGGATTTGGATCTACGCATACTATCCGAAACAAATCGGTCATGTGTTCGAAAGGTGAGTGTGAAGTGATGTTAATAGTTTTTGTCGACTATTGTGGCGTTGTGCCCTACGAATGCCTTCGGCCTGGCCAAACTGTTAACAAGGACTACGGTTTGAGTGTTATGCATCGTTCCCGTGCAGCTATTCGCAAAAAGACACCGCAATTGTGGAAAGATGACTGTTCGCTGTTGCCTCACGATAATGCGTAACCTCGCACTGCAGTGGTTTTCCGAGACCATTCCGTTAAGAACTCAAACCATATCGTCCCACAACTTCTTGATATTCACCTAACTCAGCCCCATGTGACTTCTGGCTATTTCCTAAACTCAAAAGACTACTCTGGGGACAATATTTTGATCTGATTGAAGGGATGCCAGGTCAATCGTAGAAACCTTTGAGCGCTATTCCTGAAATCGACTATGATAACTGTTGCGAGGATTGGCAAAAACGTTGATAGAAGTGTGCAGCATCTGAGAGGAATTACTTTGAAAGCGATGAAATAGTTTTTGAATAACAAGTAGGACTAAAAAAGATAAAATTATATTGGCCTTACTTTTTGGGCAGTGCACTATACGATATTGCCGTTATGCGTCATTATTCTCAAGCTTATATAACATTTTACTCTTTCTGTTATATGTTTCCCTTGACACATACTTTTATTAAATTCAAAATGGACTTAAAATGAGTAAGGACACTACAGTGGGGCACAGCCCACCATTAAATACCCTCCACCAGCCTACAATCGTTCGTATAGCGATTTTTGAAAACAGGGAGTTATATGGCAAATTGACGAAAAAGCGGTCCAATTTGAATACTTTTTAAAAGCGCTCATCCTTGCGCCAAAACACATCGGGATACTAAATTTCAACAAAATATCCCAAAAATTGTGGCCTGTAGGTTGATGAAGAGAAATCGGGGCAGATAGACTAACAGCCCAACTTAGATCGATACAAAAAATCGATACTGAATCGATCGGTATGATAAAAGGCATGTCTTTTTGGGTGTTGCATGCATTTGCGCAAAGTTAATATACTCTTGTATCACAAGTGGTGTAGAGTGTAAAAATGAATGATAGCGAATATGTTCTTGTATCGGAAAATTTATAAAAATACAATTTTCGTTTATACCCTTCCTATGCCGTTTTTATGGTTGGACTGTTGGGTTATGAAAATGCAATTAGAATGGCACGCAATTCGTTCATACGCTGAACTGCGTCGATCTGAGAAACATTGGGAGAAACTTTATAGATCTGACGATGATCGCGTATTTGAATGTTGGGAGGTTTTAGTTCCAATCTCAAAGCACGGACGAAATGTTGTCTATAGGATCAAGAATTTTATAAAAGAGATATGAAATCATATATATATATATATGTATATATATATATATATTGCTAAATACCGTTAATGAATCGTTAAAGTGAGTGTTCAGCAGATAAGTCGAAAAAGTTTATCTTATATCCCCTATCACTGAAATGATGTTTGGAAATGAAATTTTTCTTACAAAAATAATTATTCCACATGCAAGAAGACAGGCAGGCACTCAGTACCAACTGTCGGTATTGCAAAATCATCTCAGCCTATAAACATATTATTGGCAAGATGTTGTACACATATGAGCATCTTATTATGAACTTTTTTTTTTTTTTTCAGCTTCTTGGCTTTTTTTTCCCCCTTTCCTTTTTATAGTACAAAACAATGAAGACACAATCTCTAATTTTAGAAAGAGTCTCTCCTCATCGGTTTGCTTTTAATTTTAGATAGAAAAGAAGTTGCTAAAGCAGTATTTCTTAACACCCCTTCGAAGTAAGTTTCGCTTCTTTTTCCCTAGAAATATTTCATTTATTTTTAACGTATTAAACACTTTCAGAGAAATATTTTTTTCCGGTTCGCTTCTGTAACTTTAAGATATTCAGACATTTAGCTGGTGTTAAGAAAATAAATGAATTTAAAAGCGGGAAAAATTTCGTTTTCTTTATTTTGTGTAAACACACCCCCTGCAAGTTGCGAAGAATACCAAGAACAATTATTATTCAGCAACTTTCCCTGCTTGCAATTGAAATCAAATGTTGTTTTTTTTTCTTTTCCAAGCAATCGGGCAAATCAGCTATAATGCGTCATAAGACAGTGGTTGCGTAACAAGTAAATCGAGTAGTAAAATTCTTAATCACAAATGTTCCACTTGTCAATTAAATTAATGATGCATGAATACTCATAGACTTCGGCAATGGCTTACCCCTTATAAATAATTCGCAATAAAAAGCGAATGTCAAAATTGCCTTTACAACAACAATAACAACATTTATAGTTTAATCGTTATTTTAAATAGATATTACATCGCAAAACCTGAATATATATTTCCGATTTTGGCATATATTTTCTGGATAACACCTAAGGTATTTATTTTATCTTTTAATTAAATGCTATAATACGTCTTTGATTTGATTAAAAAGCCTGCAGATATTTATAACGAACTGAAGAAATGGGAACAATCACGAACTTCTTTTAAACTCCATTATTTCGCTATATCGGATGTTTCTTATTAAAGTAACGGATGAAAATATGCTCTAAATTAGCGGATCGTGGAGATACGTAACTCTTAGTAACAACATAGAGCCGATAAATCTTAACAACTCTCCCGTACACCTTCAATATTTCCTTTAGTGCTTGCACTTCTGTGCGGTGCACGTAGCACGTAAACACTGAAATTTCTATAGGTTCATAAAAATTTCTTCAACACACACTCAATTGTTTGACTTTCGGCGTATCTATAATAGTATAACCGGACGTCGGAGCATATAAAGTTGCGTTAAGTTCGAAGGTTAAATAACAGACTTCGACAAAATGAAGCGTATGAGACGAGTGCTAGAATTGATTAACTTGGACGTAATCCTCAATAAATGCAAATAATTGCGTTACCCGCAATACTAAGAGATTAAAGTAACACGCCTTTTATCATTTGAAAAGCCGAAAAGAGCCCAAACGACTTCGAAATAAATATGCTTTACATGGGATGAACACAATAACACGAACATTGTACAATATATAGTATAGTCATTTTGTCGCGTTTTGGCAACACTGCTTCTGTGTAAATAATACGACTCGTACGTATTGCAAAGTTCAAGTGCCAAGTTTTGTAGGTTATGTTTCGGTATATTATACGCTGTGAGCTGTAATCGTGAAACACTAAGGCATTACAGAAGTCATCAAACTTGGACACTTGATGATTGGAAGAATGCAGTATGGTCCGATCAATCATCGTTCGCATTACTTCCTACAAACGATCGGGTTTATGTGTGGAGAACTTCGAAACAAGCCCACAATCCGAGCTGCCTGCTTACCACAGCCAAGCATGGCGTAGGTTTGGTTATGATTTCGACGACTATATCGCGGTATTCAGCAGTCTCTCATTTATATCACTGGCCGGATTGCTGCGAATGAATGTCTCGACGCAAGACCCTGCCATGTTCCAAGATGATAATGCGCCGAGGCACACAGTCAAAAAAGCTCAATCTTGGTTTGAGTAGCATTAAAAATAGTATCAAATATTTTCCCTGGCTAGCACGATCGCCACACTTTAATATAATTGAAGCATTATGGGAAATTTTGTAGCGGAGAGTGAGGAGCAGATTTCCATCATTAACAACATTGAAAGAACAGCTGGATGCTTTGGTATATATTATAGAAAAGGGACCATATTCCGTTAGAAGCTATTCAGTCAAATACTTTACGAACCTAGGCCGTAAAGAATTGCAGCTAGTCTCCAAGCAATTGGTGGTCCGACACCTTATTAATAAGTAAGTATTGTGAATTCGTTAGGTCTTCGTATTACTTTGTCCATCCCCTGGGTTCCTTTATCGATCGCTCTTTTAGCTAAAGCTGCCGACGTCGATGAAATTTAGATAGAAAAATAAAAAAAACACAAATAGCTAAACAAAAGGACCATGTCACGAAGACCATTTGTCATATAGAAAACTTTACGAGCTATATACTGACAACCGTTACTGACAACATACGACAGATGTCGATATGATATCTGCCATACTTTCGGTCGCATAAGCTACTGGAAAATTGCCAATAAATATAGTTCCCGTAAGGCCACAATTTTTAGTAAATATTCATATGGTTTTCACATATTTACCTGAGATGCTCGGTATTTATGTTATGCTTGATCCTAATAACCGACTAACCTTAAGTCCGTAGATATATAGAATATTTATGTAATATATTTGAGAGTATTTTTTTTAAGTTGCAGGCGGTGTAATTTGACCCAACTTGAATGTTTATGTAGCTTATATACCGTTAAATTTTGATGTTTTCGGCTATATTTAGATCTCTTTCCAACACCTAAGCAATCATATGAACATTCAACGGCGTTTCTCGTTTACTATCAAATCATATTTGCGGAGCTAATTTAACTGTGTATGAAAAATATGTACGCCATGATCCGTCCATCCGTCCGTCCTTGCCGATTTTCCTCGCAAAATTTTATCATTACGAATGTATGTTCGCCATAATAGTGTATTTTAGAAAATATTTTTGTAATTTTGTCAAGCCTTTGCATTACAATCTAATTTCATAATACATATACTCTACGCTTGGCGAGTATACGAGCACATCGATAAAGAGATCGCTAAAGAGATCGACACAGTTAACCGATAGCTTCTAATAATTGTTGAACTAATTTTTAAATTTATAAAAAAAGGCAAATGCAGCGCGTAATTCATTTAGATCCCACAGCGGAATAATAATAAATCTTATAGCGGCGTATAAGTAAGAAAGTTTAAATAATAATTTCATTAAAAAATACATTTTGCTACTTAGATGGCGGCACCTTTCGACAATATATGATGCAAATAAGTGTTTTTGCTCGAATATATAAGCAATTGTTGCTTTCATTTTCGTACCGAAACTGAAGAAGATTATGTTTATGAAAATAGAAGTAGGGAAAGAATATTTAAAGATTTTTGCAGAAAAGTCTAAAGGGGGTCCACCATTTACATGAAATTACAAACGAATATTTAAAGAGAGATTCTATTATGAATGGTTTTCATTTCTTGAAAAAGATTTATTAAAACATTTCCATAAAATTAGTTGAAAGAAAATCTTTAATTAAATTTCCGCATGTTTTATGAAGAAATTAATTAAAAAAAAGTTATGAATAAAATTTTCATAAAAATATTAAAAAAAATTTTTAATTTGCATAAAATATCTTAGCATAACCTAACTAACTCCTCCCTCTTATCAATCATTATACTCTAACTGTAATAATGTTTAGTTAAACTTCTCAACACTTTAACTTGTCCGCAGGTTAACTTGTCAGCAGTTAACAATTTGCGTGACTGTTATGACTTAATTATGGCTACTAGTAGTGGTTCGTAGCCAGGCCATTAAAAAAAAAAAACAAAAAAAAAGGAGTGAAGCTTTGCTAAAATCATCATATCAAACTTTACGAGCAGCATTCAATATTAGTCTTAACAAGCTTAGGAAGAACGATTTAAAAGCGAATTATAAAAATAAACAGGTAAGCAACTGGTAAGCAACAGCGTAGCTTAAAAGAGTATTGAGAATACCAAATACTTTCTATAAAATTTACATACTTTTGTAGACAAAAACCGTGTTCCGACATTTTTCAATTCGGTGAAATTGCAGCGTATGTTCTGCCAAGTCTCCTCTAAGAATTGCAATTTCTGTTCGTTCGGTGTCTGAGAGAGTTGACGCTTCAAGTTATCAATTTGACTAGCGAGCTCGTTCGTTTTCTCAAAAAACTCTATTAGCAACGTCACATAATCGACACGCTTCAAGACCATATCCTTTAAATCAATCCAGTGTTTGTGTAAAGCTTCAGCTTTCGAGTCCACGTCGTAACGCTGTTGAGCACTTAGCGATTCTAAATGCGTTTTAATGGATTCGAGTAATAAATTTATTAATTCACCTTTAATCTATATGAAGTAATAATAATTTTAATAAATTTCTGTTTATCTCATAAATATGTTATACGAACTAACCTCCAAATCTTGCATTAGCTCATGGTGTTGCAAAAGAAATTGTTTGCTTTCCTCGAGATTCGTGCCCATACGGACATTTTGCTGCAGGTAACTTTGTCCCGAAGACTTTAGCCAATCTAGTAAGTCGTTGTATTGTGTAAGAAACTCTTCCAAAGCTCGTTGTACTTTTCGATGATCTTCAGTGCTGTGGTCGCAAATGCGTTCAATGTACACTTTACGATTTTCAATTTCGTCTAAAACTCGTTTAATTCCCTGAGTCTCAGGCAATGTGCGGCCCACTTCATCTAAAATGCAATAACCTAAACGCAAAGGTTCTTCGGTAAAATTATTTACATCTCTGGCGACTTTGTTGTACATAGCAAAGCTTTCCGGTGAATTTGTGGGCAATCTGACATTGGATAGCTCAACTTCCAGTTTTTCCAAAACTTTTAAAATGTGCTCGGCTTTGTTAAAGAAATCCCGAGATTGCTGCAGCCAATGTTCACGTTGATCGACTAGATCTAAATGTTCAGTGCAAGCACTTAATATATTATAAGCGCGAGCGCAAGCCTCGTCGCCGCTGAAAGAACCTGACGATTGCAATTTCTCTTTAGCTCGCGTTATTTTTAAAGCTCGATCTCTTAGCAACAAGGCCTGTTGTTTCCATTCCTTATAATTTTTCAAGGCTAAATTTGCTGAATGCTCACATTCACCTAAACAGAATGTGGTGGATATTTCGTGACGTTGCTCTTGCAAAGCTGTTTCTACTTCAAGCAATTCCCGACCTAATAGAGCCAATGTCAAGCATTGTTCTAATTGATTTTTCCTCGTCTGCCAGGCTATCTCCAAGGCATTGCGTCGATCATGTAAACTCTCTAACCATTGCTGCACTTGATGTACCGCACGTAAGGCATCACGCTTAATATGCTCTGGCCGTGTATCTAAAGTCTCCATGCTCTCCAACTCTTGTAATTGAGCCAACAATTCGTTGCCGTCTTTCAGAGCGGCCATGACGGCCGTTAGCATATCGATGCGCAATTGTTTAAATTTATTAAGGAACTCTTGTACCGCAGACACTTCTATGGGTATCATCGTATCTGTGCACGCCTGCTCTAATTGGTCCATACGTCGTTGACACTGCAGCATTTTCTCATGAAACTGCGCGCACAAATGCAATATATGTTGACGATCTTGGAGCAGGTGCAATATATCTGACCAAATGACGTTTAATGTGTCTGCCATGGCATTGACTAGTTCTGAGCTAATACGTTTGCTAGCTAGCAATTTATCAGCTTTATGTACAAACTCTTCCATCGGACCGGGAAGATTCTAAAGAGATATAAGCTTCAAATTAATTTTTTTCCCCTTTTTTTTTTTGTTCTTGTTTACTTTGCATTAAAATTGACATCACTCGGCTTACCTGTATATTCCTAAGAGTCTCATCGTGTTGTTTTTGTAAGGTAAGGGATTCATCTAAATTAGCACCTAGAGTAGTTATCTTTGGTTCGAGTTCTACCACCTTAATATATAATTTTTCTATGCTCTAAAAAGTTTTTAAATAAATTTTATTAAGAAACAAAAAAAAAGGAAATTTTTTGCATATTGTTTTAAGATTAACGATAGCTGAAGTACATAAGTACAAAAGTCTTGACCATTTTCATAGAAATGTGAATGAACACTTTCATCTGCTTAAGTTCTCAATACACTGTTCTTCGACTTATTTTCCATTATATCCCCTCATTCCCTCGCTCCCTATTTCGAATACAGATAAACGTGCGCACTCCCCCTCTCTCTCTTTCAAAATTTTTCTTTTTCTCTCTCTCTCTCTCTCTCTCTCTCTCTCTCAATATATATCTGTTTCGATTCTTTTAATAAATGTATAACGGTCACTAAATGACCATATTTAGCCACTACTGACCTTCATAGATTTTATTTGCCTTGAATTTTTTTTTTTCCTCGTACTACAAACACGATTGGAAGCACAATAACACACGTTATGCCTTAGAAAAACCATTAACTGTGTGTGACAATACACACAACGGCAACTACTTCCACTGCTATTGACTAACTAGGCAATGTTATGTTGATGTTGATCTGCTTCTGCTACAACATGGCAACCAGAAATAAGCTACTTCTTCCATGTACCATAAAATACAAAGTAAAATGAAAAGCAAGAAACCAGCTTGGTCTGGCACGTTTTTACTCTTGACAATACGTGAGATTAGTCGATTTCAGATGCACAAAAATAAAAAGAAGAAATAATAGAGTGGATGAAATAAAAAAGAAACGAATGCCCAACTTCACTGATTCAATGTTAATGGCACTTAGTCAACGCTAGTTGTCATTCTGACTGCCTATCTGTCTGTCTGTCTGTCTGTCTGTCTGTCTGTGTTCAGCGTTTTTGGAAAGAATTTTCCTTTTCAAGTCAAAATTCTCGCTCACATTTCTTATAACTTTTTTTTTTTTCTTTCTTCATTCTTTCATTAAATCCCCTTGTGCTAGTCTTGCTGTGTTATTGTTGTTGTTGTTGTTGTAGTTGTTGTTATCTATGTTGTTTTTTTAGATTAAAATAAAAATCCTTCTGTTTTCATTCATTAGCACTGGACTTAAGAAAATGTTGAAAATTTTTCATAATTTTACTTAATTCTATTCTCTCTGAAAGGAAGTCGTACTACTTTAACGTTTCCCTGAACGACTCGGACGTAAAGGTAAACACACATAGTTGGTTTAAAGAAAGTTCTGCCATTAAAAGGAAAGAAAAGATTATTTTGTCGCAAAAAAATACCGCCTGCAATGGCTATAACTAAGAGAGTCCGGCTTGAATAGAATGTTCGGGTGAAACTTTTTCTCTAGCGCTTTCTTTAGTTCATATCTCTGGAATATTCTGAAAAAGATCAGATTCGCTCAAGTTTCAAAATGTATTATAATTTCAAAAAAAGACAAATATTTATAAATTCTTCCAGATGTGATTTACATAGAATAACTTGTGCAACAGTCAACTTAATCAAATAACATATAAGTTGTTTTTTTATCTTCCATCTCTTAAGCATGAAAATAATGTTTGAAACTTTTATACGTTTTCGGAAAGCGATAAGCTAAGGGACAGGTAAAAAATATCTTTTTTTATGCGCAAATATTGTCTTTTCCCACGGAACTCTTATAGTGTTTTTCGTGGAATGCCCAGCCCTTGGTATCTATAACAGCCTAAGATGCTAATTGATTTTATTAGGTATTATTTAGCGTAACTCTTCATTTGTCTGTTTATTAAAACGGGGCGTGCCTACGCTTCGAAGAAAAAACTTAAAGACTTGTATTGTATTTGAATTTGCGACGGGCTCGCCACCGAACCTAGGAGTAAAAAATATAATGAATTTTTTACGGAGCTAACATAACCATAATTACAGAACTTAGTTAGGGGTATAGGAAAGCGTTCCGCAAATGGTGTCTTCAGAAAATTTATAGTCCCATGTTTGAGATCATAAGATAATCTTTTAACAGAACATAATAAATAAATAATGAGTTACTACTGACAGATACAAGAGGCCTTGGAAAACTCACGCTGAAGAACATTTCAATACAAATTACTTAGGTCTCAAAATCAAATACGTTTGTGTACACACAATTTGTAATTATGGTTTACCTGTTCTCGGTTACCCTGCATGTTTATATATATTCCAAATTGAAGGATGAAAATTTGTCGTTTATCGATTGCGATCGAGCGTACAGTCACGCATACACATTAGATACTACAGAAAGGAAATGCCTTTCTTCTGATCACCTGATCAAGAGGAAGTAGAAAAAGAGGTAGAGATAGGGATACGCCTCAAGCGTAGTGGCTTAACCGGTAAATGCTGTGCTTGCACCGACTGAACACACGCTATAGCTACGACGATGTGGGATCGAACTGCATTTATATTTGAACCCGCGAACCCCGACTTTTATCTGCTCGGCTTTGTGGCAGCCCGTACGTTTTCGGACCATTCTTGTTCGCAAAAAGCGAAACAAAAAGCCGCAATTTCATGCATGCGTTAATAGCTAATGATAACACAACAGAGGTCATCTAATCGCAAATGGATTTACCATAGCCAAGAGGCCACGTACAAGCCAAAGATGAACAAAGGGTCGTAATAAAATTCGGCGCCAATATTTGTCAGATTGCGAGAGAGAATCGACGAGCAACATATATCTGCTTAAGACAATGGATTTTCTGGATGGGTTCAACCTAAAGCATCTCCTTTTCTGTCAATGTAAGCTGTTAGCCAAATTAATTTCCAGACACCTTTACCATACCCTTAATTTTGATTGATAAACTTCGGCCAAGCTGGGCAACATTATCTGGATTAAAGAATTTCGGCTTTCAAGCCTGCCCGCCTCGCAGAGTTTATAGGTCGTTGCTTTATGTTTTAGTTGTTTTTTCTTATTTAGATTGTCAGCACACTTGGGTTATTTGGTATTATAGGTTTGCCAGCAACGTCCTTCGTCGAACTATATAAGAAAGCTAAACAGCATCGGAATGTTGGCTAAAAGAAAGAGCCAGGAATTTAAACGGTGCTTATAATCTCTGGGCTAAAGAAATACAATTTTATCCAAATCAGTTTCTATTTGCGAATCTTTAGTAAAACGTATTTACGCTATGCTGTGTCTGCAGCGTGCTAAGTAATAAAAAATAGATACCCTGTCAAAGAAATGGAGGACGAAGATGTTAACGGGACAAAAATGTGTTTTGTAATCTACAAAAAGTACGCCATCATACATACAGCAAGTATGTAACAATATTACAAAACTTCGTTTCATTTCTATATTCGTCTACAAATTTTTCACTTTCCTTTACTCGTTTCTACTGTTGTGTTGTGTTGTGTTGTTTGGCAACAAAAAGAGTAATAGTCTATTAAAATTAGTTAATTGTATCATGATTTAAGTTACATTCAAACAAATTGCCACCTTATGCTTCAATTATAATTTTGTGAAAACATGAACATTCATTTATTAAACACTGTATGCTACAAGATAGACAGATATCTACAATATTATCTAGTTAGCCTGCGACTGTGGCGCTCTTGTCTATGAAAATCAAATTAAAGAAGATATATATAGATATATATATATATATAAACAATCTATTCCCGGCAATGCATTGTAAGCGAAATTTAACATACACGAAAGCGTAGAATATACGAGCGAATAAGCGATCCAACACACTCTTGTACAGAATGTTTCTAAAAGTATTTTCGTACTGCAACAACTGCAGGCGCTTCAATTTTTACGCCAATTTAAAAAAATGATTTATACCACAAATTACGAAACCCCTCCTGCCCCCCCTCCTGCCGCCCTCCCCATCACCGCAACGCTTATACACACCCGAGGGAAGTACGTACACTGCAACACACCGTATAAAAAAGTTCCTGTTGAATAATACTCAACATGTATACGAACACAATATTCATTGAAGCAGCGGCCGCAGTATCAGCAGCAAAAGTAACAAAAGATTGTAAATCGCGCTAAAGGAATCAATACAATTCTGAAAGCAAGACAGATGATTATTTTCTTTGAAAGCATTGATCAACAACTGTGTGAATGTGGCTTACGGGCGAGCGCATTGCATATTTATTGTAATGAGAGTCAAGTGTAATTTAAAATTCGATTTTCTTTTTCATCTCACTGTTCATCGTGTTTCTATTGCTGTTCTTGTTCTTGTTCTTGTTCTTGTTCTTATTGTCGTTATTTGCTGCTGTTCTTTCATTTAGGAAATCAAAAATAAACGATTCTAGTCAGCAGAGCACAAAAACAACAAATAATAGCTATTATTGTTTCTGGGTTTTTATGTCTCCGATTTGTTAATGACTCATTAGTTTGTACCGAATAAGATATAGAAAAAAACAAACAAAAAAAACGAAATTAGGTAAGATAGTCATAGCCAAAGCCATATCCGCTTAAAGGTGAATCTCTTCACTCTTTAAATCTCGCCTGCAATCATCGCAAACAGAAAATCAAGGTTTCCCTCAATTGCAGCCAATTGAGTTTAATTCCCCTTAGAATGCTTACAATATACGTTTGGCTTTTGCAAAATTTTGAATCGAGAGGGAGAGACTACAAACCCTAAGTTCGTAATAAAATTATAATAAAAAAAAAAAAAAAGAAAAATTGTCGCTTTCTATAAATTGTTGCGTTAGTGATTTTGTGTGAATTTCACAAGCTTTGTGTTTTTTTTTGTTTTTTCAATTCATAGCAAGAATCGAATTAAAAATATATGCGTCAGGCCTTCGCTTTCTATTAAGATTTTTATACCCATCACCGGTTCACTTTGTCAAAACGTTTGCAACGCCCACAAGGAAGCATCAGAGAACCCCCACAGGGCGTATATATTTTTGATCAACATCAACTTCTAAATCGATTTAAACATATCCGTCCGTCCGTCTGTTGTAAACATTCTCCTGGCCGCAAAACTGAAGCTGTCGACTTCAAATATGATAGACATTGGAAATTATTGCACGCAGGTTGGTATTCAAAATAGGCCAAATCGGTCGATTTGCGCAGCACCACGTAAACTGAGACCAACTTTGTTAAAAAAATTCTTTTTTGATCATTACTCATAAACAATAGCAAGCTTCAAAAGCCCTACAAAGTATATAAATTCTTGGCCAGTTTCAAATTTGGAATGCACCTAAACATGTCCGCATGTTCCTCCGTCCATCTGTCTGTTTGCATAGCTTTGTAGTATATGTGATAAACATTCTCCCGTTAGCGAAAGTGAACATACCGCGCACAAATTTGTAAAAGAATTTGGAATTGACCTAAACTTTTTCAAGACATGCCTACAACACTCACATGCCTCTATGACAAAAATTTTTATTTTTTTAAAAGTAGAAGAAATCAGGTGCGCCCACTTCATATTATAGAGCATGAGAATTTTGTTCTTTTTTTTGGTGTAAACGGTGGTCGGCATTAAAGATTCGGTCCCGACGCAATTTAATTTTTACAATTCTAACAGTTAACGGGAATATAAAAATTTTCTATTAGTTAAAGATTGCGAAAGAAATTTCGATCGAAATCAAAATATCTAAAAAAAAGTCGTTTGCATATATACATGCGTCTAACTGTAGGAATGTAGATTAAATGATTTAAATTTTAAATTGTGGGCAGAGCCCTTTAAATTAATAGTACAACGTGAGAGTGACCCGGAATTACTTTTGTCATATTTTATTATTTTTCTACAATAATTTGCTTTTTTAGACTTAATATTATTAGGTCACTAACTTTCCTTTCATCCAAAAAATTTTGTCAAAAAGCCCCTTTTTTCATGCTATTATTATGCATGAGGTTACGCCTTAAGCAAAAAATTCTACAAATATTACGCCATCATTTAGAGAGAAGGCAAAGTCACTAATTTTGATCTAATGACGGACAGATTTATAGATTGGTTAAAACGACTTTCACGCATGGCGCATGCCTCAAACATGACCGTTGTATTCCTGATTTCATAAGACTACAAATCCATGGAAAATGTCCCGTATCAACCGGGGTGAGCCGATATATATAACGGACCTTTAACTAACCATATAATGTCAGCGTTATCAGGAGCTGCGGACAATATTATTATAAATATAATAATTTATTTAAAGGAAAAAAATAAATCCTAGGACTAAAAAGTAAAATGAATACTAGCAACCAAAACTAGCAATCGAGTCTACTTTTTTTTGAAAGGTGAATTATGTGTTTAGTGCAGTCGCTTTAATAATGCCAAATATTTTATTGGTCTCGATTGATTGAGTTCTCCCTCCAGGTTGTTTCAAGAAGATCGTAAGGTGAGAGTCCAAACGAAGTCTTCGAACAAAAAGTCAGATTGGAAATTGAAAAAGTATATTTCTTAATGATCCATCGATCCATCGTTATAATGGACTTTTGCAAAATGCTTTGAACTTAATTTTCCCGACGTTGATTGTATGTACGGGTGAAACATGCGAGTAGTGTGGATGGTATTAATGCCTTTGAATAATAAATTGTATAAAATAAATCTAAAAAGTATTTGTACAGCGAAAGTTCATAAAAGTTATAAAGAGGAAAATAAACTATAAATACTCCCACGCGCATAAAATGGGTTAACGTTATACGTATCCATAGACAAAATACGAAAACATAGTAATTTGTGAACTACATAAAAAACGCGGAACTACTTTAAAAAGTAAGTTTCTATGCGTGTTAAAGTTTTATGCTGTGGTGCGAGTGTGTATAAATAAAGATAAGTATCGGAACGAGAGGAAAACAAACAAGTAAGAAAGTTATATACACTTCAAGACGAATCTTCGATACCCAACACTTCAAACCATTGTCTTATTATTATGTTTATTGAGCGCAACTGCATCAGCTGTGACCGATGGCAACTTTTCCGTTGATTTTATGTCTTTTAGAATCCTATAAGTGTTTGTCTATTATAAGCGAAGCACATCCGTTTCTTAATCACACTTTAAGATGCATTCGTTTAACTGAAGGAATGAAAGTTCTTTTCTTTTGTTTACTAAAGGCGTGGTCAACCCAATTTTCAATTCCAGTTGTCGCCATCAATGACGAGTGTACAAGTCTTATATTTCTTTTTCATTTTCTCGTTTTGGAACAACAATGGATAGCGGACAAGAGAACAATGGCAGCGAGACAGATGGATGGACAGAGGATTAAAATATTTTACGTTAATCACGATCATTCAATTCTAGATTGCTTTTGCGCATTACAAATGGAAGGATGAATTCAGCATACTCGCATGCTTCGGTGGTGGCTATAAAAAGGTGGAGCATTTGGAGAGCACAAACAGCACTAGATCAATGTAACGCTTTCCTGTTTATTAAGAAGAAGAAAAGCATTTTGCTTTATTTCTTTTGTGTGAAGTGACAGCTTAAGACATTTTTAAGTAAAAGTTATAAATATGTCTATTGAATGGAGTAAAGCGAGAGATAAAGTTATACGCGCCTGCGTGTAGATTGAATGCTATTGCAATTAAAAGAAAATAACTCGAAAACACAAACACATATACACGCATACCTCTATATATATATATACCTATATTAGCAATTGTGCTAATTGTAACATTGTCTAACATTAGATAGTGTCGTCAATACGTAAGTGTACCGGTATACACCGGTCAATAATTCCCGGAATTGACTCACAGAGATGTCGCCTCCAACCCATAGTTCAAATTATAAGATTTTCCACAGATATACAGATAGCGACGATACCATTTAAGTTCAGCACTGGCTTGAAAAATGTCGTCATAACTGTTCTTGCTTCGTCGTAAGCAAGAATTGATGGGTTTTAAATGAGTTCCTATCAACGTGCTAGACCCCCAAAATAAATTACTTGACACACAAAATAATAGAAATTTTGTGAAAACTATTTTCGATAATCGAAAAGTGAAGCTTCAAGACATAGTAGTAGTAGTAGTAGTAGTAGTAGTAGTAGTACTAAAGACTAACTTAAAAGAAATTGCTTTCAATGGTTTGCTTGAAGATTTGGCGAATATTTCGTAGCAATGAAACAAAAACCCTGAAAAAATGTCGTGAATTGAAAGTCGAGTTGTTGCCTTTCCCACCAAATTCCTTTCGACTGTTATCTGAATGATTGTTAATGACAAGTGCGTATTGTGATCTAAGATCTTATCTCAAAAGGATACTTAAACAAAACAAATTTGAATTAATTGAGTTGGGACGATTGTATTCCTATTGAAGGAAATTGTGTTGGTGAAAAAAGTCGAATTTTGAAAAAAAAAAAACATTTTCTTTGCTTAGTACCAGGAATTATTGACTGACCTATAAGAATACGCGTGTACGCATAATCTTTATGAATACTTATTATGGTTACACATTATTAGCGGTGTTAAATAACAACGAACAAAGACGAGAATGCAATTGAAAAATGAAGTTTTCATTTCTTTATCGACAAAAAAGTGTTTCACTTATGAATTGATTTGAATTTATTCTCCTCCCTATACCCTACCTATCACTTATGGTACAGTGTGTGTAATGTTTATGCGAATGTATGGAATACCGAAAAGGACTTACGATCGATCAATTTTTTATTATACCGATCAATTCGGAATTACTTATTTTAGTTCTCAACATATATATCGCAATTTTTGCCACGATAATGAAAGATAATGAAAATCGATTTTCACCACCTGCCCCCTGCCACCACTTATTTTGAAAAAAACCTCCTATGAGAAAACAGTTGCCAATATTGAAAATTGAAATATTGACAAAAATCGCTGAGCGAGATTCTGTGATTTCAGCGCATTAAGTTAATGTGAACAAATTGGATCGAAGGGACCAATTTTCTGATCCCCTGCCAATGCAAACGTTCGTATGGAAAATAAGCATTCATTCGACATAAAAAGTGATTGCACCATATTTGGATTGCGTAGATCAATGTTTTCAACTTCACTTTATATATATGAGAATTATAGCATGAAAGGTAACCCTTTTTATGACCATAAAAATTAATTTGTAGTGTTTTATGACCGAAATTGTGCAAGAGTAATACGAGTATTGATAAGCAAATTAGTTTTGCGAAATTTTTCACGTTTCACATTTTCTTTCCTCCCCGCTCCCTCCCCTCCCCCCCCATATAAAAGCTCCCATGAAATGGGCGACATGATGGAGCGCATATAATGATCGGTCTTGGCGGACTATAACGTTTTTAATTTTTATATATACGAAATTTATGAATATGCATATGAATATATTTAAATAAATAAATAAATAAATAAATTATATATATATATATATATAAATATATATATACGCATTAAGATGTTGCGGTTTTTCTGTTATATGTCTTTCTGATTCAACTATCTTGTGGGATTTTCTTTGGTGTGCATAATTTAGGTTTAAATTGTTGTTGATTGTTTTCAACTTAAGGCGCCATCATCATCATCATCATCGGATGCCCTCAATTTCCAATTCATAAGATACCCAATCATCTGCATACATGCACACATATCTCTTTATGCACAGAGGGCATATAATATTTTTATACCATGATTAATGATGGTTAGCTATAATGTTTATATACAGACTGTTATAGATTTGGGTGGTTAAAAAAGAAACATAAGAACGGAAAAATGTCAATTAACTGCTGTCATAACATCAGAAGGAAGAAAAAGATATAAATTTTAATAGAGTAATAATTTAAGATATATTTTCGAAATCTTCTTTTCCTTTGATTGAAAGCAATCACTTTAAGATGAAATCTTTCATATTGAACCATCCAATAGCAATATGAATGTAAATACGGCTTGAATTATTTTATACAAAAAAAAAAAAAAAAAAGCATTTAAAAAAAAAAAAAAAAAAAACAAAAAAAAAAGAAAAAGAAAAAGAAAACAACCAACAAACAATGTCAACATCACTCAACAGATCATATATCATAAAAGATATTCGAGCGCATCAAGTAAATGCCTGAGAAACAGAGTTACCAAAATCGAAAAGCTGTAAGAGCAATGAAAGTGAAACCACGCCCATAACTTTTCATTAAATATGCATGCAATCATATATGTGTCAATCAATCTGTGGAAAAGAAATTCGAATAACTTATTGCTAACCCTAAGTGTTTAATCATTTCAGTTGTCAGTTAGCGGCTTGTCGCAGTCCATAATTTATAAATGAAAGCGTATTACAAACTATTATCTGTCTATGAGAAGATCATACCAAAGTGCGTATCCTGTCCCATCAACTGAGAACGAAACAGAAACAGATACGCAGAGAATTCGAAGCAGATAACTATATAAACTCTTGAGCCATGTATATATATATACATATACATATATTAGGGGGACCCATAAGTAATCAATTATTTTCGCAAGATACCATTTCTCATTAGTCGTGCGGCAACCAGACAAGTGTAAGCATACTTTTGTTTGGTGTTATCCTTTTAATCAGTTTGTCAGTATTTTATTCCCAACAATATACATTTTTTTTGTAGCCCTGTAATAAAATGGCGGACTTTATGCCTTCTGAGAGCCATATTCGTAATTGTGTACTTTTCAACAAGCAAAATTTGGGACATGCATGGAGATGTGTTGAAGGTCAACAAGTGTCAACGTTGATTCAGAAGATTTGCTGCAAGTAATTATGAGCTGTCGGATAAGCATCGAACTGGACGCTCAGGTCAATTCGATAACGACGCCTTAAAATCTCTAGTGGAGTCCGATCCAAGGTTATCTATACAGGAACTATACAGGAACATTTTGTCTATGAATGCAAAATAATTGATTACTTATGGGTCCCCCTAATATATAATTTATAGTATCTCGAATATTTGCTTATAAATATTGCAAACGAAATACTAAACTTAGCCTATTATGCATAAGTATTAGTACGGAAAGAAAGCATAGAACTTTTTTTAAAGTAAATCGCATTTTGTTTGAAGTTACGTCACAACATTCCTGTGAGTTTCGTTTACAGTTTCAACTTGTCAACGTGTTCCAGTTTATGGTTAGCCAGTTAGGTTTGTAAATTATTTAAACTCTAAGACGGAATCTGCTTACAGTTATGGTAGCTTTACCAAATTGCGGTCGCTACAATTGCTCGTGCAACAGTTCTTGGAGCGTTCAATATTTTGTGTAAAAACTTTTCTGACCTTTCTGACTGACCCGACCAATGGGAAATAGAAATAAATCAAAAAATTATTATCAGGCTTCAAATTATTTATATGTATTTTATAATCTATTCTCGGTATAAATGGGAGAAACTGGACATCGCTGGCCTTTAGTTGAACAAAGAAAAGAAAGAAAATTGCACTTTTTGATAACAAAGCTACGAGAAGACACGCTAGCGCACCGAACATAGGAAGTTCGATCTTGCAAAAAATAAAAAGAAGAAGAAAATTAATGTTTCTTCAGTTGTTACCATTCATTACCACGTATTAGATGAATGTAAACGATTTTTTAGCAAACTTCTGCCTGTGACGCCCGTCTTTTAATCCTTCGATTATCGAATCTGCGAGAATTTTCTCCACAAAAAGGTTTTTTTTTGTTTTCAACAAACTTTTTTATGCCAATGGAATGAACACAACACATTAACATAAATATTCAAATAAACAAACAAGAATTTATTACTTCGATCATCTATAAGAAAAATCGTACGTCAAATTTATGCACTGCGATTATGAACTTCAGTAGCACATGCCAATGACTTCACACATAGTTAAATAGCTTTCAATTATGAGTGATGTCGTTTCATTCGTCCGCTTCATCTGCGTGTCCTTACCCGTTGAAATTCGCGCAAAGTCGCAAAAATGTAGGCAGGAAACGAAAACTGAAAGCATTTCAATGGACAGTTTTCGATAGAATTTCATAACAAACAGAAAAGAAATTGTAACTAGCAAAGGAATAAACAAACAAATAAGAAAGAGATGAGTTTACCTCGTAAAGTTAACCAAAATTATCATAATTAACGTTCTATTACAACTATTTTTGCTTGCAGTGCGACTTGCTTTATACATATATTGAATGCTATTGGAGAAGATGAATATTCAAAATGCGGATTAAGTAAGAACATGACTTTCTTACTAACAAATAATTTCATTTATTTCACTACGCGGGGGGCGAGATACGGTATTATTTATGAAATCGAAGAATGGGAAGTCATGGGAATCAAAATTTTTACCCGACCCGAATGAATGGACCGTCATTTACCAAATTCAGCCAGTTATGTCAGCCAGAGGAATATATCTGCTTTCTCATTTTCTCTTCAGATTACGTTGAAAATTTATATATATATGAGATAGAGAAAGAGAAAATACCGAAAATTTCGTTGTCACCCGTTTAAAGCGTAAAGAATGAGGACCAGTTTAAGACTCACTAAGTACGCGTTGTTTCGGCAACTCTGTGAATTTAAAATTATATGTTTTTGTTCAAGAATTTTACGACATGTTTTATAATTAAACATAATAATAAGACCAAGAGAAGTAAACATTGCTAAAAGCAATAAAGCATAACGTAAACATATTGACAACAATAAAAAAAAAATGAAAAAAATAAAAAAAAAAAAAAAAAGAACGGACAAAACAGGCCACCAACAATGTTGGAATCTTTCGGGAGAAGAAAAAATGCAAAGCTCCCTCTACATAAAATATATATGTATAATATATATATATGTATATAATAGATAAGTATGTACGTACTCCAGAAAAGCATAAAACACGTTTTATGTTAAAATAATTTTTCTTATGTTTTTTGCTGTTCGTTTCGTTTTTGTCCCCTCAACTTTGCCAAAGGATTTTTGTTATTGTTTGTTTGGTTTAACACATTAAGTGATCTTGTCACTTGATCACACTCGCATTGCCTGTTTTTGTTGTTGTTGTTTTTGTACTTATTTCTATGCAATGATCATGAAGATAATCAAGCTTTATCGTGTTATTTGCACACACACACACACACACACACACACAAACCGGAGATATTTATTTATTTATTTTTTTTGTTTTGTTTCTCTTTTTTTGTATTTAGTCTTGAAAAGAAAGAACAGGAATAGCTTTTTGAGTATAAAAAGACTCTAAGGTGCCTGCCTATATATGTGCTATTTGTATGTTTGTATGTTGTTCGTTCGTTGGCATTGTTAAATAATTGTCTAACCTTTCAACTCTTAACCTCTGACAACATAAGAATACACACATGCGCGCCTCTTTACATGTTTATGCATGAAATAAATTTAATCTTTAATGCTGCTGAGTGTAAAGGAGTTTTGTTCCTTCTTTTTCATACATACTTTGCGTATTTGTAGTAGTAAGCTATTAAGATTTTTGTTGTTTTATTTTTAGATTAAAACCGCTTCGTTATGCTTGTTTCACAGTGACTTTAAATATTTGCATTTGCTTTTATATTTTCTCTTCTTCTAGTCACATGCTATCCCATTTCGTGTGCTTTTTTAACTCTTTTCACCACCAGCTAACATAACGTTCAAGCTTAGCACGCGATAATACCAAAAACTACATGCCATGATATTTGAGAGCATCTAGTGGAGATTCTTTTGCGTTGCTTGCCTTCCACGACTAATGTTTTTACATTAAATATTACTTGCTTCAATTAGGAACATAAAAAAAAAAAAAAAAAAAAAAAAAAAAAAAATGTTTCAAAATAATTTGAAACGATTTTGTTGAGCTGACTGAAGGATACGACCGAAATTAGAAACCTTGATGCTAAATAATAATGAATCCGTCGCGTTGAGCTCACCGTATTATTTATAATAAAATCGAAAAAAAGTCTAATCTTTTTTACCGACACGAAGATAGCAGCCAGCTTACCAAGAAGATAGGCGTCATCCTTTTGGTTCGTGCCTTTATCGACAAAATAAGTATTAAAACTAAAAAATGGTATTGGGTTGGTGCATAAGCATAACTCGTTTTTTTCACGTGCTATATTTAAAAAAAAAAAATGTACAATATTTTATAGATTTATGAACGAAAACATTCTCTACTTCTACTTTAGGTTGTAAAAATGGCTGCATAATCATACTCATGCTCGTCATCGTATTATGCTGCACCACTTTGAGAAAGAATGGAAAGCAGCGCAATCATTTTGCGACCTCAATGAACTTTTTGGTGAGGGCACAATCAGCGAAAGTCGATGAAGGGAATGGTTTGCCCTTTTCAAATCTGGTGGCACTAGCTTGGAAGATAAGCCAGCGATAGGTTGATCATCGGATTTCGACGACCAGATGCTTTTGGCAGCCGCGCAAAGGGGCGAATGCTTCACAACTTGAATGCCGACCGACAACTTTAATGTGAATCGTTCAACCATCGTTCGTTGTCTCGAAAAGCTTGAGAAGATATTCAAGTTGATGGTCACTACGCTCCGGATAAATAAATCATTTAAAAATCTTGCTACTAAATTTTTATATTTCCGTTTCCGTAACGAATTGTGTTCAAGCACGCCTGATAATTATGCACCAGTCTATTAATATTAGGTGTTTGCAAAAATTTTGATCACTTTTGAAAAAGGCATTTATTGTGGGAAATTTGTGCAACATATACTCGTCAAAATAGTTTCCATCACTTTCTACAACATTTAGCAACGTTTTTGGCAACATGGCGATATCACGTCGAAAGAACTTATATTGGTTTGGCACCGATGCTGCCCACCGACCCGTTTTTGCACTTTTTCAACTTTGCGGGCCCGCGTGCCAGCCAAGTGATCCTGGACCGATCTAAACAAGTGGTAATCAGGAAACGTCATGTTTGGTGAGTACGCTGAGTGTGGCAGAACTTTTCATTCAGTGTATTGTGGGCAACTCTTGCAATAAGTGACCAAAAAATGACATTTTCAGTCAGTTCGTGTCGCCACTTTTCAACCGCTCCATCCATTAATAGATGGCCATATATATGACAAATGCATATCTATTTTGTAATGAAAAACAAGTATTGAATTAGGTAGGACCGAATCTTTCCTACCCCCAACTTTTATATATAAAAATAAATAAATAAAATTAACCTAATTGCCGATACTTTATAATATTAGAGAAGGGGAAGGTAGGCGGCTTTTTGCGTTTTTATACTGGTAGAGTTCAGGTTCACCTATACAGAATACACGAGGAAATTTTTTCCATTGTATCTGTTGCAGCTTAGGAGTAGTGGGTAAAAAAAAACCTAATCTTTATTTAGTTTTGAAAACAGAGTTCCTCCCAGTCTGTCTTGAACTATAGGCCTATTTTCTTTCTTGAGTGAAATGAACGAATTGAACCTTTGCGATTTCGGAAGTATATATGCTACGTACATTAACAGACGGACGGACAAACGTACATATTTAAATCAATGTAGAATTTGATGCTGATCAGGAATATATACACTTTATGGATTTTTTACAGCTTTCTTCTGGGTGTTGCAAGTGCTGTGACAAAATGAACATAAGTCAAACTTTGGTAATAAATACAACAAATAATAACAATAATCGCAAAATGCGTACACAATTTTAGACAAAATGTAATTTTATTAATATTTTGCATATTACAAAAAAAAAAAAAAAAAAATCAAACAATGAAATACCACACACACACACACACGCACACACACATTTGCACATGTACTTGAACATGTACACAAGCAAATTGATTTATTATTCATTTCTATTTTTGTTTTAATTTTTATTTTTATATACATTTATACACATATATATACATATAATGTTATATGTATTTAAAAAAAATCACGTTTTATTACTTTTAACTGTAATTTAAACGAAAAAACAAATATTTCATAGATAACTATGTAAATATGTGTATGTGATGTATCTATAAGAGTGTATTTGTAAGAACAAGCGATTGAAATTGAATTGAATGACATCACGTCAGAAGCGTTATACAGAGTGAACGTATGAATGTTAAATAAATTGCCGGCGGCAATAACAGTTTAAATAACGTAATATTATCGTTATTTAACATTTGCGGGCACATTTGCATGTATGCATAACGAGCATAGGTAGATATGTAAAAATGTCCTCATATAATAAAAACTAGATCCATAAATAGTCAATATATGTATTCAAATAGTGCCATAAATATTTAAATAAATATAATTAATTAACGGTTTTTTTTTTTTTTTTTTTTTGCAATAAACAATCTTTATGTCTTGATAATTATTATCGATTAAAGTTATTGTAAAATTATTGAAAAACAGCAGAGAGAGAAATTTGTTAAAAATTGCGTTAATCATCAAGGTCTCATTTGTTTTAAACTTAATTAATATTATTTATTAAATTTTACTCTTTCAAAATTAATATTAAATCAAATCTCATTGCAACAGAAATTTAATCTCTATTGTAAAGTTAAATTTTTTACGAACTACGTAACTCAAATTGAAATATTAATTGAAATGCCAAATATCGATATGCCTGTCTATCAACTTGTATAGGATACAATTCACCCAGCGGCAACATTTGGTTAAAGAAAAAAAAGATGATATCAGTTTCTTAAACTAATTGTGCGATATTTTCACACAGAAAGAGGCAAAGAGAGAGAGAGAGCTGGCGAGCTCTTTGTGATTGTGTGTGGGCGCCTACAAGTTAATCATAGATATAAACCAAAAAAAAAAAAAATGGAAAACAAACATTTGACATTTAAGTGAATTCATTAAAAAAAAAAAGAAGCAAAACAAAAACAAAGAGGCAAAAAGTTACGTTCATTTCAGGACGAATTTTAGATGCCCTTCATTTAATGAAAAGTGCTTATTATACCCATCACTGAAGGATTAGGGGTCTATTCATTTTGTCAAAACGATTGCAGTGCCTAGAATGAAACTTTAGAGACCCTACAAAGTATATATATTCTGGATTAGCAACAGATTGTAAATCGATTTAAGCATGTCCATCTGTCCATCTTGCAGGTTAGTATGGGAAGCGGTTCGCATCGGCCGACGGGCATGCATACAATGCTACGTAAATTGAGGACATGTCTGTGCTTCAAAAGTAATAAAAAATTGTTTTTTTGCTAACCGCTCATAAACTACAAGAGATAAAGCCAAAAACTCTGACTGCACCTCTACAAAAATGGGAAAAATTGCACACGCTTAATTTCCTTTTTTCAACTTTAAAGCATGCTTTCAGAAGCATGCTGGAAAAACCCCATAAATTATATAATTTCTTGACCCGCTTCAAATCGTTCTTCTTTCCGTCTGTCTGTCCGCTCAACCTATATAAAAATTCTCCGCGAAAATGAAGACATCGCCTACAAACTTACAAAAGAAATTGAAAATGACCCAAAATTTTTCAAAGAACACGCCTACAACGTCCACATTCCTCTATAACCGAAATAGTAAACACTTTTGCTTTCTCTCTGTCTTGATCGTTGCTCATAAACTACAACAGATACACGATATAAGTTTTCACAAAATTATTTTACAAAAAGAGGACAACGATGAGGTGTATAAGAAATTCGGCCACAACCGAATACAATTTTCTTACTTATTATTATTATTATTGTACTTATGTCAGAAGGAATATAAAGTTTTTCGAATTTAAGTAACTCTTAGAAATGCTCATCGGACACTCCATAAACTGGCTGTGTTTTCGGTCGGTACACATAGATATGTATTTAATTTTTCGTGTTACATTTAAAATGAAGCTTTCTATAGATACGTTTGCCGTGCATTTTTAAATATCTTTAAAGCTCTTCTTCATTATTTATAGGAAATTACTTCTTACATTACTTAAATAAGTTCGCAATGATTCGTAGCAAAAAATAAATGTAAGACTGGCTAAGCCGTTATTAAAGCAATATCAGGCAATTGCAAAGCTTCTTAATTGTTATAATTAAATCCTCTTACAATTTAAATCATCATTAAAGTCGATTGCTATGACATTATTATCTATTGATGAGTATGAAAACGGGCTTTCATGTTATAAAATTTCAATTGAAGAAAGGAGGAGAGCGTGTTATCTATCGGTCTTGATTCCGTTCAAATCCATTTATATGATCATTAAAATCATCATATTAGGCTAAGAACGATTTAATTCGAACACGCAATAGCAAATATGTTTACTATTGCCAACGAACATTAATCCTTTCATTAAAACTCTTCTAATTCGTCTTTGTAATAAATATTAAAATGAAAGGAAAATATTGTACAAAAAAAAATATATATACGAGCATGTGCTCGTGAATGCATTCACTTGAATGCACTTTAAAGTGTTGCAAGTTTTTTATATTTAAACTTTTAATCAAAACATAAAAGTTGCGTTTCTTTTTTAATGTTTTATTATTTTATTTTATTTATGAAATTTTCGCTAATATTTTTAGCAAATTTCATTACCATTAGCTGATGTCATTTGCGTTTATATGTATGTATTCAGCAATATATAGCACGCAAGCGACTACTCTCTTCGGTGCAGGTAAATATATAATTGTTGTCTGTTAAACAAATGAAAATGTCATTGTATGATAATTTTATTATTAAAAAGTGACCGTCATCGCCTCTTTCGTTTTTTTACATTTCATTTTAGAAATTCAATCATTCAGAGTTCATATACAGAGTACAGTGTACATGAGATTTCGATGAGAACATAATTAGGTTAGCTGTGAGTACGAACTGTTTACGTACGATATAAAGCGTAGAAACGAAAATTATTACATAACATATCTATGAGATTGTGGTCATCTCGCGTAAGTCAAATTTGTTTGAAGAAATTATGTAAAGATAATTCTCGCTTGTAAGCATACGATAGAGAGTTCAATGTAAAACGCAGAAAGAATAGATGCTTACGCTCATTTTGTACATTCAGTGCAAACTTGCGATCGTTGCATTCACACATTCCCTGTCGCGTGTACCGTTTTCAGTACATTGAAAACTCATTTTGGTATTATGTTATTTGATTTAATTTATGCGATGCAACCATGTTTACAACACTATTTGAGGCATGCATCCATTAGGGTACACGCGGCGTAGTCATTATTCGCCACTGAATGTTCCGGTCGTCATATCATGAAAAGTGACAATACGAACAATGTTTTACAAAATTTAAACAACAAATAGTTATTTGAACATTATTAAAAACGTATTCCGTGGACCGAAAACGGTCCACATGACGTGGAAATGGAAAAGTGAATCACGTAAGATTCTGTAGCTTCCAAGAGAATTGCTCTACCGTATCTATATTCATACGCATCTAGTGCTCAATAAAATAAAGTGATTGGATTGACCCAAACTTTGTTTACAATTGGATGTGCAGTACTTGAATAAAAAAACTCACCCACGCTAATCGATGTTTTCTGGTTCGGCTCTTCTGTAAAATGGTACGCAATCCTTGGATCTTATATTTTTCGTTCGCTATTTTTTATCTAACAAATTATTTTGCGCCTCCAGATAAGAGATTTTGAACTAAGTTTCAAGTAATTGGACTCGTCGTGCATTTCAAAAGCTAACTGTAAATCCAATACGCTTGGCAGATGATAACTACAACTTGGTCTAATGACCTATTTGCCAGGATTTGAACGAAAGGATATCAACTTTCGCGCGGCAAGGATCTCGCGAAAGATTTAATTTTCTCTTAAGACTACTTTTCTGTTAGAGGGGCCGTCGTCACATTATTTCCTAGAATTCCCTTGGAACGATGAAATTAGATAATGAGATACCTCTCAACTTGTTTGTTGTAAATGCGTCAAATTTTCGCGCATTCATTAACGAAAAACACGTCTACATTAGGATAAGTTTCAGTTCCAACGAAAAGATTCGAACAAAGTTTTTCAAATACGTTTTGTTGAGTTTATTTCTTTAGATGAAAAGATGGAGGAAGAGAAATATGAGAAATTTTATTATTCGATTAAGTTCAAACAAAGTCTTCTCCGTCCTTCTCAACGTAAACTAAAACTCTCGCTAGAAGAGAACATGACGCACCTACGTGATGTCATGCGGTCTTCATCTTAAATTTTCAAATGCATTGAAAACTAAATAAAAAAATGAAAAAAAGCAAAAAACTTGTAAAATCCAATATTTATATTATCGTGTTTTTTTTTTTGCTTTATATTTATTAATAATTTTATTTATAGTATTCTTTTTAAGCTTGTTGTTGTTTTCTTTTACAGCTGAAATTTCTTCAGTAACTTTTTGCAAAAATTAACTTTCTTTTCATTTTTTATGATTACAATACATTGTTATTGTTGTTTCCTTTCATTGGTTAAGAAGACTTGAGCTTAAATTGAAAATTTATCTCTTATTCGACTTTCTTTTTTAACACGCTACAATAAAATGATATTTTTAACAATTTTAATGGTCAGTCGCTGATTTTCAATCAAACAGAAAATATAAAACAACACTATTTTCGCACGGGAGCATATCATTAAGACATCATCAAAAACCACTATAGTATAACATAGATGTATGTTTTATCAAAAAAAAAAAAAAAAAATTAAATTTATTTATTATAAAGTTAAATTTCTTTCTTGGCACGCACTTGCCTTTACTTTACTCAAAAATGACCAGACAATAACCTTCGCACGATATACAAGTTATAATGCCTAGGTTTTTACTACATGAAGTTAAGGTAAATGAAGCAATAATAGACCATAAAGAAAAAGCATTTTTTTTTTTTTTTACCAAAAAAGTTAATTATCGAAATGAATATAAATAAGCACGCAAGAGATAAATTTAGTTAAATAAGAAAGTTACGCTTTGATCAAGAAACGCCAGGTATCACCCATTCAAGTGGAGGTAAACCTTTCAAAAGTTCCTACACTTTTAATTGAGGCCTTTGTCTACAGCTTATATAGTTTACTTATTGTAGCCCTTTTTTTATCAAAAAAGTAATAAAAACGAATGGCAACTATGCAGACGAGTGAGGAGACGGGAAAAAGGGCTGGATCGTTTTAAAATCTTTCGTTGATTGATGCACACATCAAGTTGTTCAAAATGTTAAAAAAACTCAACATTACTTTGCTAACTTCCGGTTCCGATTCTAATTAGAACATACAAGTGCTATGAAGCCTTTTGATATAATCGTAAACCATTCAAAGACTGAATTCTTTTTCGCAGTTCTTCGACATGAGGTAAAAATCATTCAGTGAATTATTATAAAATTTGACTCTTCTTATGAATCGTCTTAACACATTTCAGCCTAAACTTCATAAGCCAAAAAAAAGAAATTTGAACGAAATTATAAAGAAAATCCTACAATGCATCGTAAATGGCATTGAATTGTAGGTGTATAGGTGTAATATAAGGAGATAAGAAGGTAGTCGGCAATCGATTTCACTTGATGGGACCAAACGTGATAAAATCAAGAAATAAAAGCCAGAAATCGAAAACGATCCTATTACAAGTAAATATAGTTTAAAGGAAAACAGGAAAAAAGTTTTGTTCGTTTTGGAAAGAGTTTTCCAAGGCACTCTAACTTGGCCGCATAATTGATTTTGATTCATATCCACCGCCAATAATTAATGCGAACAAAGCAAGCTATTATAATAAGCGCATAGCATTGCTGAATAGAAAAGGCGTTGCCTTCCATCACAACAACGACGGACCACGCATATCTGTAATATAGCTCGCAAAAGATTGAATAACTTGGCTGGGAAAACTTATTGCGTCGACCCAATAGACGGGACCCTGCTCCATCCGACTACCATTCGCTTCGAACGCTCTTTATAAGGTAAAACTAGCCTCTTGTGGTGTGTGAAGCTTGTGAAAATCACTCTGTTCACTTTTCCGCCCAAAAATCGCTGAAAATCTACAGCGATGGCATATTATGTACATACACCTTCGCCGCATCCATATGGACGCTTCTGTCATGAATTCAAAAATCAGCGGGGGTAGTTATGTAAATTTATGGAAGACATTCCCGATATGTTTCAGTTTAAATCAATTTTCACCCTTTTTTTTTTTTGCAAAGATTCAAGGCGAAGAAAGACATGACAAGAAAGACAAAGAAAAATATGACAGAAGAGTCGAAAAAATCGAATACCATTACAAAACCGAATACAGTACATTTGACATATATTTTGATATATATATATATATATATATATATATATAGATATGTAGAAGAAGAAGAAGAAAAATGCTAACCAATTACCTTAACTTGTGTTCTTTAATCGACGGCCATAGCTAAATCAGTTCAGAAAGGTTTAAATGATCCAGAGTTTTGTATATTGCAGGAGGTGTCCACGCAATGCCTATCTCATGGCGTCGCTAACGAATTAGAAAATTTCTCATTGAATCATTTTAGCCAGTAAACGGTGACGCTACTGTACAATTTTGCGAAACACGTTTGCTAAATAAGTTTCATTACGCTTCTACACATGTGTTTGCGTACGAATAGGTAAATTTTAAGTCATAGACCTTATTTGCTTTAGGGTTAAATAGGTCTTTCTTTCTTTCATAATAAATAATCATTTGTTTTTCTTTGTTGCCATTTTTAGTGCAAATCACGAATCATATACGATACTGTCACCAGAACAAAACCGTAGACGACATGTTTATGTTCGCCCGTGGAAAGAGCATGTATACGCATACTTGTTTATATACATATATGTATGTGTATATGTGCAGATAATGTAACTGGTATTTCTAACACGTGCGTTGTTTAGATGTTTACTTCAAATTTATGATTATATCTCAACTTAGTGATATCTATATATAAAGAGAAAGAGTGAGAAAGAGAAATTGAAAGCAGAAGGGAAAGAAAGCAACTCTTCGGTAAAAAGAAAACTGGCTAAGAAACCTAAACGATAACAAACTCTTCTTATGTGTTGGGCTGCTTGCTTATACTAACTAAATAACCAGGACTTACTTGTATGCCATAATTTATGCATAACGCGTTAAATATTTATACATAGACGTCTCACTGCTTAGATTCAATGTATAAGCATAAAAAACAATTCGTATATTTGCACAAACAACACCCACCTATATACATATATATATATATATATATATATATACATATATAACATATATATATATATATATATATATATAACATATTAGTTGAAAGAATACTTACTTACCACAAACTTACATATGTTGCATTTTGCATTGACTTGGACATGGCAGAAACTTAATAAATTTTTATAGCTTGAGTGTCGAATAAATTTTGCAAAAACAACATTAATCTTTTACTCTGTTGCTCTGACATATATAAAAGAATTTTTGATTTCCTGGTTTTAATAAATTCAATTTTTCATTTTTCATTTCAAATGCACTGCTATGTGCTTGCCTATGACTTTGTTAAACTTTTCAAGTTTATTCTGTTGTAAAAACTTCAGAAAGGAAAAAAAAAAAAGTTAGTATGATTTTATTGAGAGAACATCTTGACCGACCGGCTTAAATCTTGATAATCGCAATTTTACAAATTTCAAAGGTTACCCGCTCTGTCACCAACAAAAAAAAAAAAAAAAAAAAAAAAAAAAAAAAAAAAGCAGACCTAGCCCTTAGCACACGTCCACTAAAGTGCCAGTGAAGTGTAAATTTTCTTTTGTTCTCAACTAGAGTGAAATTTGAAAGCCCTTAAGTGTATAAAATTACTTTTAAATAATTTTTAAAAATCCTTTTGCTTGAGTTTCGCAGTTTAACATTTGGAGAAAACCGAAAGACTTAAGTGCAAATCCGATAAATTGTAAGAATATGAAATTCGAATCGGAAAGGTACACCTTAGCAAACAATAATATTTTCCGGTCTTTTTTTGAAACGTAAACGAATAATGCTTAATATCCGATGAGATAAAGGGCAACCAAACGCGTGCGAACGATCTAAGTGAATAGAGGGCTCGCACGGAATTGCTTTATATTGAATGTTTTAAATAATTGTTCAATATATGTAACAATAAAATGAAAATTGCTGTAGTTGGTTGTGTTTATTATTGTTATTCGTTAAATGTAATGTTGCGTAATCGAAACATTTCAAAACCCTTTCCCTATGGTAACCCGGGGTTACATAGAAGTTTAATTATGTCATATATTTGCTGAACTTTGAGTCGCAATACTTTCATTGCCTTCCATAGTTTATGTTCAAGTACAACAAGCACACATCGTTGGTGAAGTATCGCGTTTTGTCAAGACGTTTACAACGACCCGAAGGAAACTTCAGAGATCCAACAAAGTACAAATATTCTTGATCAGCATCCAATTCTGAATCGATTTACGATGTCCGTCTGTCTATTCGTCTGGTGTAACAACTTTCCTTTAACAGAAATATTGGAAGTTGGATGTTGAATGTGGGCCTGCCTTTCAGTTGGCATTTAATGTCAACCGTCTTGTATATAACGAGTAAGGAAATTATATTCGGTTGTAACCGAATCTTTTATACCCATCACCGTTATTCTAAAAAAGCTAAAAAAAAGTAAAAGAACTAAATTTTCATGCTTCATAATATAGAGTGGGCGTGGCCGGTTTTTTCTGCTTTCGAAGTAAAAGTTTTTGTCGACTAGGTATGTGGGCGCTGTAGGCGTGTCCTTTGAAAAGCTTAGCTCACTTCCGAATTCTTTTGCATATTTGTAAGCGTTGTCTTCATTTTCGCTAACAGGAGACTCTTTACCACAGATACTACACACTTAGACAAACGGACAGACAGACATGAAGAATTTATACAATTTATGAAGTTTTTGAAGCTTGTTTCTCCGCGTTATATTGGTATTAAAAAAAAAAACGAAATCTTGATGCACTATAGTAATGGGTAGATGTGGTAAACTTCTGCCATTTTTGTGCAAATGCTACAATATCGACCATAGAATATGCATTCAACTTTTCGTAGATTTATTTGCTGTATTTTATAACTAATGATCAAAAAATAATTTTTTAATTCCTTTCAAAAAAAGACAAGTGTTCGCAGTTTACGACTTAGCCTATGTTGAATGGCAAGGTGCGTGCAAGAACTTGCAATGTTTCTGCCAAATTTGAAGTCGCCAGCCTCGTTTTTGCGACCAGGATAATGTTTACAACAGACGCTATGCAAATGGACAGACACATAGACGGGCAGACGGACATGCTTAAATCGATTCAGAGTTTGATGCTGACTAAGAATATACATGTTGTGGTCTCTGTTGCGTCTCTGCAGCTTCCTTGTGGGCGTTGCAAGCGTTTTGATAGAATAAATATACCTCTCATCCTTAGGTGATAAAAATGGACATAAAAATTGGTTAAGAACATAATAACTGATAGCGAGGTTCGCAATATAATATAAAGTGTGAAACAATCTGAGACAACCGTTGCTTGAAATTAAAGAAAATAAAAAAGAAGAGCAAATGTGGAAAAAATTTTACCGGCTAATCGGAGCCAAGAACTTACGCGATGTAATTTTATGCTGTACACAGAAAAATGCGGCTCAAAAGTTTCGATTTGAATAGCAATCATCTGAGAGACGTCACAAGTGAAAAGACAATATCAAGATTTTTTTTTGTTGCTCTAGTTTCGGTGACTTAACGATCTTGTTTTATAACAAAATGGATATTGAAAAATTTTGCTGTCATACGAAGTTACACAACCTAGGGCAAGAAAACGCTTTGTTTATTTATTAGTAATGGCCGGTCGCAACGTCTCAATTCAGCCGTAAAGGGAATTTAAAGAAATAAATTTCCAAAATCAACTAAGATTTCCATGAAATGCTAACAAGAGAGAAATCCTATCCGGCTCGAGCCGAAGCCTTTAAGTACATCAGCGCTACGTAATATGGAACACGCTATGCCAAAGCCTAGCGAAAGTCGTCATCCTTGGTACTAATGGGCCGCACTGTAAGATAAGTGTACATATTATAAGTCATCCAATTATGAATGAATTTTTTAATCGACTTAATTAAACTTCAAATTTTATTTTTTTTATCAAAGTTTCAATTAAAGAATATTTTCAAAGTCCATTGAAAATGATAGTTTGGTCGAAAGGGTTGGTTAAACTATCACCAAAGTAAAGATAATCAAGCCATCAAGATAGCTTTATGCATACATCTACGTATTACACAAAAAAAAATGGAAAAAATCGAGCATAACTCTTGCGACATAATTCTTTGCTTTTAATTTAATTTCTAAAATAATTATATTTAATTTTATTTCATTATTATCTCAAAATTCGTCTGGCTTTTTTTAACCGAAAAATGTTGTTGTTCTCATTTTCTTTTCTAATAAAAAGAAATTTTTAATTATTGCACACACATCCATTAAGACCGCTCGTTAATAGATTTCAATTTCATATATGTGTTGCATATGGTTTATGTAAAAAAAAAAAAAAAAAAAAAAAAAACAAATTTCAAATAAATAGACATCACAAAATTCCATTATAAAGAGCATTAGCTTTACGATATTTAATAGGAATTATATTTTATTTGATTTCGAGTGAATTTTTTATGTTTTACTTATCACTTAACTATGCTGTATAATAAAAACGTTTCAAAGATAAGTCAACTGTGTTTCATCGGAGATATGCAACAGTGTTACATTAAAAATAAACAAAGCATGCTAAGAATAATTGAAGTCTTAATGAGAATAGTTGAAGTCTTACATGCATACGAGCAGAGACTCGCATCTGTGAGTTACGTTGATATGAAAAGTTAACGTAACATAATCAAAAAGTGACACACTTATAAGTAACGTACCACACACTAGAACATACCGAGAGTAAAAACAGTGAATGAAATAAAGAAGAACTACACGTAATAACGAAACGAAAAAATTATTATATAAACGATAAATGCTGATCTTACATATCTAAGCTAGTTATCTAGTCAACTAACCTAATTTAACTGACTGGGTTACACCAATAAAACTATAAACTTGAAGACAGACTACATTAGTTCAATTTGAAATGGCCATCCTGCTGCAATCATCAAGATATATTATTAGATCTTGTATTTTGAAATTTTTCTGTCTTATCAGCCCTGAACACACTTATCACCCAGCGGTCAATACGGTACTTAGGACAAATTCCTACAGTAACTCCCCGTAGAATGAGGTAATTTAAAGTGAAAAGTTATCCGTCTGAGTGGCCGAGTGGGCAAAGAGTCTCCACTAACAGTTCAATAATCGTGGGTCCAAATCTCAAGTGCGGTAGAATGATTTCAATAAAGTCGATAGCCTTAGCTATTCTAATGCTTTAAGACGCTAGCCTTAGAATTCATTCTCTGCCCAAATTTAATAATAGTAATAAATTGAAAAGTTGCTTTTTAAAAACACAAATCTATTAAGATGGGTAGCGAATAAGTGCTGGCCAAGTGAATCCTTGGCAAAGAGTATTTCAAATGTTTGCGCTACGTTCGCAGATGTAATATCGACGTTGTTGGGTTACAATGGAAAATAGTAATAATTCTTTGGTCTTGTGTAGTAAGGAACTAAAACAGATGAGAAATCGTAGAAACAGACTTTTGAAAAATGGTAAGATTAATGGTTCCTTGAATGATTTGCCATCCTATACCATTATGAAAAACAAATTCCTGGTAATAAGTAGGACAAGCAGTTACTCATCCTACTTGCAACGAGTGAGTTTTAACTTTGAGAGGAATCGGAAAAATGTAAGTCGTTTGTGAATGCTAAGAGAGAAACTAAAGGTATTTTCTTCACATATACGGCGTAACCCAAATGACTCAGTAGTCCCTATAAACAAATGTATCTAAGAGGTTTGCAACGTTTCTTTAAGCAAACTTATTCTAAAAGCATCTTCGCAAAGTCAAAGTACAACTATTCCATTCAGTCTTGTAATATTTTCTCCAATATGGTTTTATCCGAGCCAGGAATTCAAGATGATTCAGTTCCCTAAAAAGTATCCTTTCTCTCTGGATTCAGATGGTATACCTTCCTGCATCCTCATAAACTGTTGCGAAAACATTGTTCAGCCTCTGACTGATATATTCTGCTTATCGTTAGCAAATCATATTTTCTTAGCGCCATGAACATGTTGTCGCGTTGTTGACCTTTTAAGATACGTCTGTAGAAATAACATAAAGAAGTCTAGAGCTGTATATAGCCCACGCTTAGTGTGCTGCTTAAGCTTTTTAAGGGCTTGACAGCAAAATACTGACTACGTTCAGCTAAAAGGTTTTACGTTAAGTACATCTACAGTAATGAACCGTTTAGAGCAGTCATGTTATATATCGAAAGGGTTTTCCAAAAGCCTGCAAACTGAACTTATTTACACCGATTTCAGCAAGGCGTTTAATAGAGTAGGCCATGACTTGCTTTCTTCGTACCTACTTTATGCGACTTTCCTGATGTTTTTCTTAAATGGTTCTCCTCTTACCTAAAAGGCCGCGGGCAACGCGTTCATTAGAATGGTCCAATATCTACACAAGTAATGGTTTCATTTGCATTTGCACAAGGTAACCGTCTTGGCCCCTTCCTCTTCATTGTAGTCATAAACGATCTGTCCCCTATGGTTCAATACTCACATAACGTACGCTGATGATATAAAGCTGTCTCTGACATTTAATACAAGACCAGATCGTTTAAAGTATGATTTAAAAATCGTAATAATTTGTCTGTTAAAATAAATAAATCTTAGAAATTGTAATTTTGTAGAAATTCGCCTATACGGACTGCTTATATCTTCCATTCAAGACACCATTCAAGATGTTGCGTATTTTAGAGATTTGTGTCTTGTTTTTGATCCTAAACTGCATTTGCATAAAATCATGATGATCTCTGGGATTTATTAAGAGATGGTCTCGCGAATTTGATGATCTTTACCTAACAAGAGGACTATTCATTGCCTCTAGAGTACGCGTCAATAGTATGGCCACCAGGTTATGAACGTGATTTTGATTTAATAGCGTTTATCCAAAAACTATTTCTCATATCTGTTTTACGTTCTCCAGGATGTAATGCCAATTCTCCATTGACTTGCCGGCATTCATTTGAATTGACGCTCTTTATTCTAATTAACTTACTGCTCTATCATTCCAAGTCCTTATAAATTAATTCAATTTCTGTAACATTACCATTAAATATGTATTGAATGAATATCTACATTATAAATAACCATATGTTTATTGTAAAGTTTATTAAACATAATTATTGCCTTAATTTACATTAAATTGCATTACGCAAACGCTCATTATAGATAGAGGAAAAATAACATTTTTAAATCCCTTATGAAATTGTTTCAGTTGCTTAAGGGAGCCTTATGTTGCCTTCACTTTTAGAACACAATGCAATATAAGCTGTATGCATAACATAATGTGTGTTTTGGCTTGTATCCAAAAAGCGTTTACGACCAAAACTGTTGACGGTAATGCTGCTGTAAGCCAAACGGTCCCTATGGTCCTTTCTGCAAAGAACATGTGTCTATACTTTTTGTATGAATAATGTTGCAGCAATAGGAAATAACTGTTGACGGTAATGCTGCTGTAAGCCAANAAAGAACATGTGTCTATACTTTTTGTATGAATAATGTTGCAGCAATAGGAAATAACTGTTGACGGTAATGCTGCTGTAAGCCAAAAGGTCCCTATGGTCCTTTTTGCAAGGAACATGTGTCTATACATTGTGTTTGAATAATGTTGCAGCAGTACGAAATACTTCTTATTCTTTCGTAAAAAACAAGTGTATAATATTACATTCGTTCTGCTATGGCAAGACGTATATATATAACAACTAGACGCTGAATTTCGTTTACAGTAACACGTTTTCGGCTCATGATGAAGATAAAAAATTTTGTTGAAAGACTATATATACGTATGTTATATATATATATATATATATATATATATATATATATATATATATATATATATATATATATATATATGTGTGTGTGTGTGTGTGTGAGTGTATATACATTCGAATGCATTTGTATTTGCGCGTAGATGCCTATGTACACATGCGTGAGCATATATATATATATGTATGTATGTTTTTGCCATGTTTTCGCAAAATGTTTTTATTTTCACCTTGCGCTGGAACATGTTGCAGCAACTATAACGCTATATCTGTAATTATATGCGTTTTCGTTCAATGTCAGCTTTAAATATTCAAAATTTACATTATTGAAAAAAAAAAAAAAAATAAAAGAAAAAAACAAAAATTCTCTATGTTTATATAAACAGGTATTGAAATTTAGACAGCTTGCTCTTCGTAAGCAATTGGTATGGAAAAATTATTTACGAAAAGTTTTTCATAATTCATAATTAGAAAAATGCTTGTGCTACTGAACTAGTTTCACAATTTAAGCAACATGATGCAAATTTTGTAATTAAAAGAAAAATATTACAAATAAAATCAATCGATAAACTGAGCATCAATCAATGCGATCAAATAAAATAATTTAAAATAAATTTTTTTTTGTTCTTTTTTATCTTAAAAAATTATAATTAAAAAACAAAAAAGAAGTAAACTTTCATCAAAGCATTTAGAATTTCATCGGTAATGCTGACTGTGAACAAATTCCCAAATAGAAATAATGGTTCAGATAAATTCAAGATCAACTCAAAGAAACAGTAGAAAATATTGATTAGTTTTTAATTTACTCGAATATTTCAAATCAATTATAAGATTAAGAGCTTTAAAAGTTTCGAATTAAAGCCGATGTTACTTAAACCCAACCCAAAGCATATACTAAATTCGTAAAATTTTGCCTAGCGTGGCTGCATCTAAAAACGATCCTATAATCTATGTTATGTATATGTTTAATCAGCGCCTGTTTCTGATATTACTTAACCCTATCCAGTTTCTTCTCAAGTTGGCTTTGTTCGATTTGCACCTTCTTCGCAAGTTGTTCATAACATATTCTTAAATTCTATTTCTGTCGTTCTCGGAAAGTTAAATTTAACAAGACGGATAGACGTGCAGCCAGACAGACGGGCAGAAAAGCTTAGATCGATTCGAAAAGCGACTTTGATTCGATCGATATAATGAGGGATGAGTTTATTTCAAGTCCTTCTGAATTTTTGCATACATCCATCCAAACTTAATATATCCTTATACTGCAAGTCGTGTGAAACATAAAAATTAAAGACTCAGCTTTAGTTAATAGAAAATTTGGAGAAAGTAAATTCGTTTTCGATTACTTTTTGCGTATCAGCATTTTCATTACCCGTAGGTTTTCTGAAGAGTGTCTATAGTGAACAAGGAGGGGGCAGCACTTATCCACGAAAGTTAGGAAAGACGTTTTGTGCATGTATCGATAAGTAGTCACCAAGATTGCAGCCATGCTAGCTGCGCAGTTATTGTTTAACAATGGCTTGAGTCGGTCCATTTGAGTAAATTTTATGAAAATTAAGAACATTGAATACTGAGCTGCCATTAACTATATGTTTTTCTAAAGCAATACGCCTACAGAGAAATTAGACATGGGTTGGGCGGTGTGTACGATGACTCTGTACAATCATTTACAAATTATTTTATGTGCTCGAAGAACATGCTTATCCCATATTGAATCATAAGATGTCAACATGAGAAAGCTGACCTTACATTGGAAGCCGAGTTGGCTTTCAGTGGAACGGAAACACCAAGTCACAATCCAATGGCTATAATTGCAAAAGGGTATGAATGAAAGCTCCATATTCTTCATTATCGAATGTATTCTGCAGAACTAACGTCTACTATGTGTTGTTGAATAATGTCGAAACGATGCTATGGGAAACAAGGTTTAGATCAAATGATAGGCTTATTGTAATAACTTATGCGTAACTTATACGTGTTATAAAAGAGGTTAATTTATTGTATCGCACTTGAAAGAAACTATCTTGATGAACAAAATCGAATGTAGCAAAAAAAAAAAAAAAAAACATGTATACACAAGTGCATATAAAGAGGCAACGGGGGTCTCGTAGTGTATATGTGTTCCTAATTAACAAGAATGGGACTTCTTTCAGGATGAATTCGAGAATGATTGCAAGCAGTCTATGCCTTTCAATCCCTCTCTCCTATGTTCCCTTTTTACCCGATCAATAAAAAATAATTTAGAGTTTTCTTCAATGAGGAATAAATGTTTTTTTTTTTATTTAATTTTTTAGAGGAAGATTTTACTAAATTGTAAAGAGGAAGAAATATTCGGTTTCTCAGCAACATGCTCGGGTCGATTTCAAAAACCATGGTTCACAAAAAATTACTAAAAAGTCCTATATATGGTATGCTGTGGTGGCCGGGACATCTAAGTATGATATATAGCTAGTAAAAGTACCCTTAGACCCTTACGGCCAAATGGTATAAAAGTGCAATCGGAAATAATTACGAGATTATTAATATGACACACGTTAGCCGTACATCGAATAAATGGTTCTTGAATCTATTTTGCAAATTAAAGGATGTACACGAACTAGTTGTGGGCAGAAATAGTTTCGGCCAATATTACATATAATATCCTTCTACTTTGTTGTGTTACCATAAGTACTCTTTAACTACGTTATCATATATATGTTATGACTTATGACACACTTTGGAAATACTTATTATATGATTCACAAAATTTGATGTGAACAATTAAAACCGATGTAATTCTTCCATATATAATAAATGAGGCGCGCATGCTGCTATATAAAATATTGTAGGCATTAATCAAGCCAAGGTGATATGGATCGTCCGCTAACCGTAAAGATATATATTATTTCTATGACTGATAGAAGGAGGTATGCTAGTTTCGTTATTTCCTTTGTAACGTGCAAACGGACAGATGACAATTGCATATAGTACAAGTAAGTTGGATGCTCATTATGTATCGGAATCTGAATTGAATAAAAACTATCAGCCCTTTGGCTAAAATAGTTGGCTGAAAACCACATACTGCCTAGTGACTTGCCTGGTTAGTTTTTTGTTTTACATAAACGAAATTAGAAAAATAAAGCGAATTATTTCACCAGCGCATTCACGTAAGCCATAAAACCCGGAATGACTTAAAAGTAAGCCGAGCTACTCAACTGCGACGGAGGAAAGAGGATTTAAGAGAAGAATAGTTTTTATTATTATATTCACTATCGATGTAACGTTGTTCGGCCAATTCACCAATTACGATTGTCGTGTTCTTAAACGAATAGAGCTTTTCGTTCATTTTATTTCGCAGATAGCCAATGTTTTATAAAAAAAAAAAATTTGGTTTGTTTATGAGTTGATATGGAAATTCGGTCAAATTTTGATCAATTTTTTAAATGTTTAGATAATTTGCATTTAATTTTGTTTATCTCAAAAGTAAAATAAAAAATAAAAAAGAAAACAAAAAATGGAAAATTTTCAAGCTTATGCAATAAAAAAATCTTTATGGTTTGCTTCTCTTAACTCATAAAAAAATATTCTACATTCTGTTTGGTTGGTTGGCACAATCAATATCGTTTCATGTCATTCTTATGTATGTAGTATGTATGTAGTTTGGTGCCCGTTTCTTTTCTTTTTCGGCATGTGTAGTTCTTGTTGTTGTTGTTGTTGTTGTTGTTGTTGTCGCTTTTATATCTTCTACGCGTACGTTCATTAATATGCTTTTAATAAATTCGTTAAATAATTGACAATTGTATAAAAATGAAATGTGTTACAAGGCCAAAGAAAATCTGACTAACTATTTTCTATGCCTGTCTAAATACGTAATATTTTATTCGAGATAATTACTTACAGCAATAAAGTATAAATAAAAAATGCATTTCACCTTAAATTATCTTAGGCTTTTTAAATTTACACACTTTCGGTACTTCGTTCCACATGAAGATCAGGATATCAGGACAGAATAACGTTCACAATATCAGGATAATATGGATAAATGGATAAAATGGATTGAGCCTTTTACGAACGATATAAATTAAATTGCGACGGTTCAGGGTGAATGCTGTTTGAAAGCTAAGAGTTAAAACTAGGACTGATTGAAACGTTAGTTAATTGTTCGTAAAGGTGAGAGATTTTTTTCCGTAAACCGAAACATCTTTAACAATTTTATTTTTAAAAAGGCAATGCCAGCTAACTCATAAACGAACCACTGCGCCGTGTGCCAATAGGGCACATTCTTGAAAAGAATAAATAAAACATGATTTAGCCTCTTTCGTTGAAGACTTACTTATTCAGCTCCGTCATCATCGGGGTATAAATATCGTCAATGACAATTAGTCTGACAGCATTTAAACAAAACGTATTATAAACATATCGTCGATATTTAGGGAACGTATGATGTTATTAAGAAAAAAAAAAGGAACAAACAAAAACATTATATGCGGACAACAACGGCTATTAGATATCCTACACCAGTTCGTCAAACGCAGTTCGTATTATTTTCATACCTTTCATGAAAGGCCTCATGTTCGAGTGTGCTCAAAACGCTTGACTGATGATGTGAAAATGTAGTAAACCTAGTTTACCTGTCTGTTATCAACATTTATTTCTTATGGGACGAGATCCAAAAAATAGATCTACGTGACCCAAATTCGGTAAGAATAAGTCTTATGGGGAAATATTATTATAAAGCAATTTTCAAGAAATATTAAAAATCAGACCTTTTCACTATATAAAGATATAGTTTTCCTAGGTACGGTTATATGGATTTAAGTGGGTTCAAGAACTTGCTTGACCCGATCCGAAAACATTTTTCGCACATCAATTTAGAATTTTGAAATAGTATTTTTGTCGCCATATTCTGAGAATTACAACATTTTTTGTATAAAACGAGCTTTAAATTCAGACGTTATATGGGAGCTGATCGAAACAGTTGTCCGTTCCCAATCATTTTCAACCAGGTTTCATCCCTGGGAGAGAGCATGTCAATGAAATTTCATCAACATATCTCAAAGATTGCAGACTGTAAGTTGAACACAGACTTACATGCACATATATCAAAAGGACCGACGGACAGACCGATTCAAAAAATTATTCTGAAAGTGATCTTGAATTGGTTGATATAATAAGAACTGTGTGTATATGGATATGAGTTCTTCTGGGTATTACATGTATCCCCGCAGAAACTTAATATTCCCCCTGCCAAAAGTTATGTTGGGTAAAATAATTAAAACAGATTCTTATACGCGAGTGTCTAACAACATGGCACTCCTTAAGTGCTTAACACAGCTAATGAAATATTAGAAGAATTTATTCGTTCCATGCCAATGTTTACGTGTATGTCCACGGATCCTTGTTGGAGTTAGAGATACAACCTGATGTGCATCTGATGCCGCCAAGTAGCGCGATAGGAGAACCTATCGTTGGAAACCTATAGGATACTAACCGCATTAGAAACCTAAGCAAAATTTTAATTCATCCTTTTTATAACTTGGTCCAAAAACGTCAGAGTATTGTTTGATTTAGTTTCTGTATTGGTTAACATTAACCTTTAAAGTTGCTTACCTTTAAAGTTCACTTTATTAATTAAATTCCTATTATGCGATAAATAAAATTTGATACAATTATTTTTTTGGACAAAATAAAAAACCCGCCCACACAAAATGGGTGACAATCAAGGTGTCGCTTGAAAGCGCATTTAATAGGTTCCCTGGTAAGTGCAGTTGTACGCCAACCTTAAGTTTTCATAATAAAATGTCGCAATCTAAGCATCAATTTGTTATTAAGAATGTTGACGATAATCTTTGAGCCGTCCATCGCTGTAGTTCTGCAGGCGGCAATCAGCGATTAGTTGTAGAAAACAGAGTATCTCAGTCGTTAATTACCTTTGTGTTTCGCAGCTTTAATTGGAAAAGTTGTAGTTACATTAAATACCTGAATTGTAATAAGAAAATTGCAATTTCAATATGATTAAAATCTTATATTGGATATACATATAACGTATTCGAAGCTAACACATGTCCCTATAAAGTTAAGCTAAAGGTAAGGTTCAGTAATAAAATTCTCAATTTCTATTGTCGTATACAAGATGTCTCATCATTGCCTTTATTTATCCGAAAGCAATATTCGCACCTGGCGCCGGCAGATAGCGTGGAAGCAGCAAAAGCCAGCAAAATGGGCAGCGAGCTGAAGACCGTAGCAGCAGTTAAGCGAGAATGGAAAGCAACCGTCGAGATCCTAAGTTCCTTGTAGGAATAACAAGAATTTCTATACATATTCNTATATATGTTCACTGATATATGAGAGATTAAGCAATTTATAAAGCATAATATCAACTTTATATTTATTGCGCATATTGTTCTCTTTCTGCTTTTATATATATATATATATATATATATATATATATATATATATATATATATCTTCTTGTATGGAGTATTTTGTTCTTTGAATATATATATTTTCTCTCATAAGCGTTAAAAAAAGTACAATATGTTTAGTATTATTAAATTTGTTAGCGTGCACCGAATACGGTACACGTGATATGAAAATAATGCTCTCTCATAAGCGCTTTAGCAGAGGAACTCTCTTCATATGTACAATGAGCAGACAATTGAAGCAATTACAAAAGAACAGCTAAAGATTTATATTTTTTTAACAATAAAACCTAAAAATACAGCATTTTAACCATACATACATATATATGTATACAATTAATTCGATTATACTGCTAAACAAGTGAAATTTATAGGTAAAAAATCAAAATATTTCCTTCATTAGTTGGAAGAGAAATCGAAGATTTCCCCTGAAAAGATTAAGTAAGAAGTAAGGTTAACTTAAAGATGGAAACTTATATCGGATGCAGAGATCTAGGCAAGACCTTGAATTCATTTATACATGCTTTTCTTTGTTTTTATTGATGAAACAAATGAATGGCCTTGGGTTCAAATCTCAAGGGCGGCGAGTTTCCAATAACTCTAGCAAGCTAGTGTTTTAAGACATTAGTCTTAGCATTCATTTCTATAACAATAATTATATGAAATTTATAATGAAAATGGCGATGAAAAATATAAACTGAAAGCACTATAACGATGGGAAACGAAAATAGGTGTAATGCAATTTTAATTTTAATTTTAAATAATTTTATTTTAAATTTAATTAATTTTAAATAAAACGTTACATTTTTTAATGTATTGATTGTTACTAACAACTAACGATATGTGATAAAAAACCTCTTTGAGATACGAATTTTCATAGAATTCCTAGACTTATTTTAACTAACAATGAAATGATGATGATTTGGTGCACTATCATGCACTCACCATTAAATATATATTAAGCACAGCAAATGTACAGCGTTCTTGCCAATGCTTAATTCAGAAGGAATGCAATCAAAATGAAATAGAAACGAAACGTTATATGAATCTAAAGAATTCGTCCTATTATCGATGGATGCGGATGGCAGCACGGAAAGAATATTGTGGAAGCGGCGAGAATAAAAATAAAAAAAAAACAAATTCTAGTAAACCTCAATCTTTATCTTTATTTCTCGATGACAATTTAACGAATCATGCAAATTTCTATCACAAGAAATCTTGTGAAACTCAATTTGATTTGCAATCAAGACTACCTTTGCTGGCAATTTAATAAATCGTTAACAATTCGTCTCTACAAATTTTCGCATAATTAAAGTTCAATTTATTTATTTAAAAAAAAACCTTCTCCTTAATGATCTTAAACAATAAGAAACTTCAGTAATTGAACAAATCATCTGATCTCCGATCACAAGAACCACAGATAGTTTCCTATCTAAATAAATGCGGAAAGTAAGGCTAAAGCGACCTAAGCAAGCATATGATTGAATGGTATTGAAACTATCAAAATTTATCTCAACAATTCTATCGGTGGAGAATTGCAAATGTCATAGTAAATTTAATATATTGGATGGAAGGATAGTAAAAAGTTCAAATCAGATAAAATTTTGAACACGTGTTTTAAATGAGAGCAAATAAACAAGATGAATAAAACAGTTAATATATATATATATATATATATATATATATATATATATATATATATATATATATATATATATATATAAAAGAAACTTTATATATACGTTTATATAAAGACTTATATACATAAATATTTATGTACTTATGTGGTATCTTGTGTGCGAACCCTGTCACGGACACTTAAAGCATAAACAAAATACAGAAAATACAAGTCTTTTTAGCTTGAATGCTTCTTAACTGGACCATAACCAATTGCCTACTTGTTGCATTAAATGTGTATGAATACAAAAAAAAAAAAAAAAAAAAAAAAAGTAGATATATAAAATCAAATAAGAAGACTTGCACACACAGTTTAGGGAGAATTTGAAACAGCCTAACATTAACATTAAGTAAGGTTTGCTTGTTTGCGAGACAAATCGATTAACATCATCAAAATACCATACATTTATAGAGAGAGAGAGAGAGAGAGAGGCAAACGTAAACGCCATTACCGATATCTAATCACTTAAAAGGAGAAGCCTTTCTTGTCATTGCTTACAATCAGGACTCATAAGCTCATAAACTTTTCGTTTGTTATAGCGTGAAAATGCTAGTAGCAAGCAATCGAAAGCTAACAAAAAATAAATAAAATTGGATCAATAATTCAGTCTTAACTTTTGTTCTTGTTTTTATTGTATCTTAGCGGCGAAGAAAATACAAAATTCTTAAGACCTTGCGCCAAGCTTGCTCCACACCAAGCAAACGATCCCACAACGGGTTGTTGCTGTGACGTGAGATCTCTGCGATTACGTTAGGTTAGCTTAGTTTAGCGCGGCAAACTCACCAGGTAACAGGTAACAGGTAACAGGGTTCATTGATAGCAGTTTGCCGCTTTACGTTAAAGCATAGATTTGCGGGTAAATCTATAAAGGGATGGTTACATCAAACTTAATCGATTTTTAATGAATTTTAGTAATATGAACCTTTGGAGATGCTGCGCAACTTCCAATCTAAATTTCTTATAAACTCAGTAAACAGTAAGAGTTTCAATCTTCCGATCATTCCAATCGATTCAAATACGAAGTCATTCCAGAGAGCTTAATATACGAATTCCGTATTGCGTAATGAACTAAAAACCTCGAATTGATACAATTTTACATTCACAAGTTCTTTATGATCTCGACTTTTCATTCTCCATTGAATCGCAAACGCGTTAACGAACTGAATGTACTTTAGTTTTTTTGCAACAAAAATTCCCATAAGAAATAAAGCTTTCTTTTCAAGAAATTCATACACAGAGGGATCGTTTAGTGCCTTAAAAAAGTTGCGTGCCTTATTTATTTTTGCTTTTTTATTGGCATCTAAGGCGGTCGTTTATTTATGCATTTTTTTTCTTCTTTTTTTTTTTTTTTCTAAAGTTGAAATGCTTAGTGACCTGATTTCCAGACTAAAGTCTTTGCAATTTTTTTTTTTATTTATTTATTTATTTTAGTTTCTTCATAAATTTTGATTCGTAATCTTTTGTTGCGTTTTGCTCTGATTTGTTCTGTTTGTTTATTATTTAGAGAAATGCTACTGATGAGCAGTGAATTAAAACCAAATATAACAGTAAAGTTGTAATTAGTTTCATATAATTCATAAAATATTAAAAAATATTTAACAAATATATTATTAAGATGTGAAAGAAGCCAAAGCAAATTCATTTGAGTTTGCAAAGGATTACAATGACAAATGGAGAAAAGCTTTTCTCTAAACTTATCATCTTTAAATTTATTTATTTACAATATTTTGTTTTTCTTTTAAAGAAACTTCTTTCATTCACACGAGCGTTTGCTTTATGGTAACAATAATAATAATAATAATAATAATAATAATAATAATAACAACAACAACAACAACAATAGCAATAACAACGGCAGTTAAACAAAAATTTATTTAACCTTTGCGGTCTAACTTTTACCACTTAATATCACTTAACACTTGAAAACCGCACAACAACGTCGAATGTCAAATCACCTCCAGTTTAAGGAAAGATATACTCTCGCATACATACATAAAAAAAAAAAACACAAGCATATCCAAATACACAAAAAAAAAAAAAAAACCACGGCTAAGTGGTTAAGTTGAAGTAAAAGAAACAAATACGGAATCATTTTAATGCGCAAGCGCGCGTGGGTCTAAAATAAATAAACACACACACACACACACAAACACGCATGAACACTCTCAGCATGCACGTATAAATGAACAACTGAATATATGATATAGAAAAATGCTAACGTTAAGGAATCAAAAAATATGAGAGAAAAAAAACAAATCATAGAAAAATACCTAAAATGTTTATAATAAACGAGGCCACATAAAACTTTGCCGACATTGGCTTGCTGTGACTTTGGTAAATCAACTGAAAAAAAATCCATAGGAATAATAGAAGAAGAGAATAAAAAACGAACAAGACCTTTATGTGAAAGCAAAAAACCTAAATATTGGTCAAGACTTTTTTCTTTTTTTTATAATAATAATAATAATAATAATAATAATAATAATAATAATAATATTAAGACTTACTTGCAAAAGAGCTATCACTAGCTGTATAGGACCGCAACGTACGACAACTGTACCTATAGTAGTGGCACGTAATCCCCCTATACCAGTGCTGCCGCCACCACCACCACTACCACCGCCGCCACCGCCGCCGCCAGCACTACTGTTGGCATTCGTATCAATCATGTTATCATTGCCGTTTGTTGTGGCCATCAATAGATGACCGGCACTAGGTGTGGGCGATGGCGCTGCTGATGATGTTGAAACTATTGTGCCTGAATAGTTGTTGTACGATGTTGTTGCGCCCATGGTGGCATCATTATGATGACGCGATGTTGGTGTTTGAGAGACATTTGAACCCGAATACAATGATGACATTGATGAATCCAATGTCCGATGACGTTCCATGATTAACTGTTTTCTTAATTAGCCAATTATTTGTGCGCGCGTGTGTAGGATTTCAACTTATTTTTGTTTTTATTTAGAAAAATATAAATAAAATATAAATATTTTGGGGGCGTTTCGAGAGCAGTTGCTTCAAATGAATTTTATCGAAATTTATTTAATTAAATGAATGACTAACTGAAACCTTAAACGGAATTTAAAATAAATATAAAAAAAATTTGCATATTTTTGATATAAAAAAGATGCTTTGAAATTCTATATTTTTCGAAAATTCATTTTTCAAAATGTATTTATTTTCATTTTAACACATTAACATTTTTATGAAAAATTTTTCAAAATCAAATTTTTTCTAAGCACATTTAAAACAAACAAATTCACGAATTAAATTGAAATAAACTGAATTGAAAATTTAACTTAACTTAATTATGTCACATTTTCAAGCATTTAATTTGCATTCGATTGGGTATAAAAAAAAAAAAAAAAAAAAATTCAATAAAAGCCAAATGTATTCAGGAATAATTTGAAATTTGAAAACCCCACAATGTATTGCATTCAGTGATTAGCGTTGAGTTTCAGTTCTCCAACTCTTTTAAGGAAAATATTTTTTTTTTATAGTCTGTTACATTTATTTGTATTTATTTAATTATAACAAGTCTCAGTGGAAAATATTTAATAATTATTTTCGTTGAAAAAACTTTAAACTTTTCGAATCCATTAAAAATTGTATTGTCATTTGACCCAGGTATCCACAAAATGTGTTGATGTTTTCTTCTTTTTTTTTAATAAAACTAACCCTTAAAAAATAGTGATACGTCAAGTTTATTAGCCCGATTGTAACAACAGACATACATATATGCCTAAAGGTGTGCACAATCATGGTCAGTGTGAAATTTTGGGATTTGGGAATGAGAGATTCCGTTAAATCCGATAAATCGCACACACACATCACAATCACGTTTCGCATATAATTCAAAAAATTGTTATTTGTAATCTATGGCACCCATCTACCTAAAGTTTATGAAATTGAAAAATTCCTAACAAATGTGATGGTAGCTTAGTGGCCCTCTTTCAACCAAATATCTGTTAGAATTCTTATATATATTGTGAAATTATTCATATCGTTGTAGTTACAGATACAGTTTAACAATTTTTAACTAACTGTTCCAACAGTTAATTATCCAGTTTTCGTAGTTAAAATTGTTTTGCATCTTTTGCATCTTTTGCTTCTCTTGTTCGCATTTACTGCTCAAGTTCGAAGCCATTAATTGCATATGAAAATAGTTTTAAAGCATTTAGCTTTATGCGTGTGCAGCCGCGAGACGAATTGCTTTCAACCGGTTCGCAAAATATTAATTCAGTTGAGGTCACGCTTAGACTTTCAACCCTATTTGAAAGAAATCATTCTTCAAATGCGTTCTTGATGTTAATCAACCGACATCTACAGTAAATATATAAATGTAAGATTAGTTTAACAAAAGGCAGTAAAGAGAAAAAGGAAAGAGAGAAAATTAACGGGCGTCCCAAAAATTACACAAGATTTGTATTACATAGGAAGCAGAGTTATTTCCTTTTTTATTTGTAATATTTTTATTGAATCCCACTGCACGTAGGACAGAGAGGCTTACGTGCGGCATAGCTCATTGGTCAAATGCATACATTGGCATATTGCATAATATTATATAATGAAGGAACGTATGCTATAGCAATTCGTCAAAATCATAACGCAGCCGATATTCGGAAAGAATTACTGCCTGCTGACAAGACAGGAACTAAGCACTAGTCAACGAACGAATTAAGGATTTTGTATCGAGATCGCGGCTATGCATTAATGTTTGATGTTCCAAAGTCAAGTGCTCCCCGAATCCAAAATCCCCGAATTTCATATCTGTCAACTGTAAATTAACCAGTCGACGGAGTCGACCTCTTTAGCGCTATACTCGTAAAATCGTGTAATGTGATATTTGCTTGCGACTTGCGAATGAACGCATCATGACGTCTATATCCGTCAGACATAGCTGACTGGTTAGTACAACATCTTTACTATATTCGACAGATTAGCGCGTGAAAAGCATTTGCAAGCCAGGTTTTTTGGAATCTAACGATTCGAAATTTTTACAAACACTTTTTGGCGTATAGTTAATTGGATCGATTCGAAGGCATAGAATATTGACAATATGTTGTTTTAAAGTGGCGCCACAAGATGATTCGCCTGACAGCATGCGAAAGAAATAAGAGGTCCTGTATACCAATATCGTCTTTTAGCAAAAGGCCAATGAAGCGAAGTATTAAGGAACATATGGTGGGAAGCTTTCTCTTCGGCCGAAATATTTTTAAGACTTTATGTGTAAAAAATTATTGCTTTTTTTAAATGGGAACAACAAAGTCTTTTTAAGCTACCTAATAATGATAATATTATTATTTGTTTTTTACTTTATTTGATGTTAAAGTTATTTGATTAAAAGAAAAATAGATAAATAAATAAATAAATAAATAAATTTTCTTACTATTGTGACAGAAAAAATGTCGTAAGCTTACAATAGCAATTTTTTTTATAACTCAAGTTTAAATATAAATTTCGTGTATCTGCTGCAAAAGTCTCCAATTGTCATAAAATCACAAATTTATGGAATTGTCATTTTCAAAATGAAAATTTTATAGACATATATGTACACTCAAAACTGATCCTAACTTTGGTTAGCATTTTTACTTTTTTCGTGAAAGTTGATTTGTAGTGACTTTTAATGTGTGTGATTGCAATTTTGACTACTTGTCCAATCTAACATGTCTACTGTCATTTTCATGTAGCTTTCTTTAACATTTTAAGCATTTATTGTCAACACTTCGATCAGACCTTAAATGAAAATATAGATATGATATCAATACACTTGGAGCAAAATTTTTTTTATATATTTTACTCCTTTTTTTTTTTGTATTTCATTTTAACACGAATATGTCTTTAACGCTTATGCTGTGCAATAACACATGCAACGGGTATTCACTATGTATAAATACTTATTTTTATTTTTTTCATCATTTACTTCAAATTAAAAAAAAAGTTAAAAACTTCGCTTAAATATTTCGTAAAGAGAAAAAAAAAAAAAATTTAATATCTCGTTTAAAAATAAAATTATATTATTTTTTTATTTAAATAATAAATGCTCGCACGTTCGTTGATCTCGCACTTCTGAACCGGCTACAAATCATTCTGACAACATTTGAGTCTTAGCGAATAGAAGAGCAATAAACAAATGTTGCAGCAGTACGGAATCTAATGTTTCACAAAACATATCGTCATTATTCTTCACAATTGTGGATATTCAATAAATATATTCATAAATCTGATGCTCGAAAACCACGAAAATAAGTCACAAGAATCACACGGATCCTCTCATTTTGCGTTCATATTACTTAGCTAGCTAGTCCTCCCAAGAATACATATCAAAACACGAATGTGATTGGGGTATAGATTCGTGATCACTTTAACAATCTTTCTATATTTAGTTACGCGTGCGTCCATCAATCCTGATGGGAGATATCACTATAATAACAACAAAACCGATATAATGTAGGATATAAAACCGGGCACATGTTACGTAAAGATGTCTACTTCTCATAGTGGTGGTGCTTTATTATTCTTGGTTTATCTTGATATTGAGTCGTCCTTAAATTTGCTCCAATTTTTATACTCATCGCCGAACGATGAGTGGTAGGTTTATTTTGTCAAACCGTTCGCAACGATCAGAAGGGAACTTGAAATTTCAAATTTTGCAGAAACATTGAAAGTTGTTGCATACAGATTGGTATTGAAAATGGAACAAATCGGTTGAAGAAAACGCTTAAACTACTGCGTAAACTAAGAATACCTCTGCTTTCCAAATGGAATAAAAAATTGTTTGTTTGTTCATTACTTATAAGTTACAAAAAATAACTTTAAAAAAATTTGACCTTATGTTCTATGGGCGATGCCGCAGTACCAATTTTTCAGCAATAAACAATTTTTTAGTGAATCAGAATTTCATTTTTTTTTTTTTTTCAAAGCCTTTATAACACACAGAATTCACACAGATTCAAAAATCTCATAAAGTATATAAATTCTTGGCTTGTCCGTCCGCGCATTCGTGTCGTATCTATTACAAACTTGCAAAATAATTTTAAAGTAACCCAAACTTATCAAAGGACATGCCTACCACGCCCACCTGTCCATCTAACGAGAACTGTCAAGTCCTTTGTTTCTACGCACCACATAAATTTCCCCATATATTCTGAAAATAGAAGAAATCAGCCGCTTCCACCATTCCATTGTCGTATACTGTGATAATTTAGTTCTTTTCCTTTTTTTAGGATCGCGGCGATGGGTATAATCGATTCGGTCACAGCCGAATATAATTGTCTTCTTTGTTTTTGTTAGAGTAATAAGGCTTCTAAATTCCCCAAATTTTGTATTAAAATTCATGCGTGATCTTGACAATTTGAATGCCACGAAAAGACGAAAAGGGTAAAAGGGAAGGAGAATTTGTATCTGTTCAAAAACCGTTTCTTAAGGAATAATGTGTCCCATATTTTTGTATGAACTCTAAGGGTTCGCTGTTCCCAACGTTTGATTTCAAGAAATAATAGCAGCTGAACATTCAGCCGGCAAACGATCCGTTTGCTAGAAACAATGTTCTATGAGTAGCCATTCTTAATAAAAAGAGATTCATTGTTTTTCAGAAAACCACTCTTAGTTGAAACAACTTGAAAAAAAAATCCATTACGCTACAACTTGAGTAAAAGTCCACTAATCACAATCTTGCAATAATCATGAATATAAAATCTGCGGTAAGGATCTGCAGTAAATTAATTACGGGTACAAAAATATTTACGAAGCGATGTTTAAATATTTCGCTTTACATACTCGAAATTTGAAATCGTCGCTGTTTATATATGTCAAGCGAAACGAACGAATGTCTTGGAGTCCTTAAAGCCTTCATTTCTGACCATCTCTGCTTGAAAAACTTGTAACTTGTAACTTGTCCTTATCGTAACAGCTATCGGCTGTCGTTAATGTAAGCGTTCACGGCGAAAAAAAAGCACTAAAATAGTAAGAAAAAGGAGGGACCATTTTTTTTTTGCCGAAACATGCTATAGGGTAGAATAAGAACGCATATGTATTTCATCTCACACTCAGCCAAAATAAGAAAAAAATATACATATATATTTATATGGGAATGACCTTAACATGTTTTCAAAAACTGTTTCCCTTTGCATCGTAGTCTGGAGCGCATCGCTGCAGCGACAATGTCGCCTCATATTCATTCGGCTTAATAAGATACGGAAGGGATGCGCATGTTCTTAGACGACATGCATAGTTGAAATACCGAAGCTTGTATACATTTTCGCGATGTGTTTATAAACATTTAACGGATCATGTTCTCTGCTGTATTGCTGTAATGCGGTGTGTACGCACGCAAACACATCTTTCAATGTATCGCAACATGTTTCCCAATCTCTTAATTATCGGAATGAAATTCTTTTCAAATCCATCTATTTTTAACATTTAGCTCTTTTTGCGAAAATTTTATTCTCCATCCAATATAAAGTCAAACGTGTGCACATATATTTCAGAAAAATACGTAATTGTTTATTTGATTTTTTGCAAAAACAAAAAAAATATATATATACAGATTTTTTAAAATTTTTTACTTTAACGTTTGCTTTATTTTCATATTTTATGTTTTTCTTTCGTTATTTTGTTTTTTGTTTTTTGTTTTTTGGCTATGCTTGTTGTACATCATAAAGTAGAAAAATTAGCATTTTTCATGTTTTGTTGATGAGCGATATCTTGTCTAGAGATTTGCGCTTCGCAAACTGGAAAACTAAAGTAAATTAGATTTTTTTTTCTTTCTATGTAGAGCTTTTCTTGCTGCAGCAACTCGTGTATTGATCTTTAACTAATGACTGGAACTTAGCATAGGCAATAATGTAACCGCCTTCGTATACAAACACTGAACATATCTCGGTGATCATCGATCACTGTACAGCTTTCGATTCTATTTTGCTATAATCAATGATGGATAACAACGGTATTAGTTTTTTCTTTTACGATTTCTTGTTTTTCCCCGGGATAATGAATACTTTTCTTCTTCATTTAATTTATTTCTGGCATTTTCCATATGTTTTATTTTTTCTGCACTCTATTGTAAGAAATCAATTTCGTTCTATTCATCACTCTCACTCTCTCACTCTCTCCCTCTCTATCTGTTTGTCTCTCTACCTATCGAGCTATCTATCCCCCCCCTTTTTATGTGTGTACGAGTATATCTTGATTTTATTCTAAATTTCTTCTTTTCAATCATTTTAATTGCCTTAGGGGTTTTTGCACAATAACTAACTAACAGTGAAAGCAGCCGCAAAAAGACAGAAATTGTGTCAAATTGTGTAATTACACGAATTGTTACGTTTCTGTTGTGTACATATAAGGTTGCATAATATATTAGATTTTGTCTCATATTTGTGACATCGTCTTACAAAAAATAAATATATTAATGATTCTCTGAATCTGAGTCTCTGCTCGATGCTCGAATGCTAGATCTTACATTTGAAATTAATTTAATCGAAATTGAAATTATTTGAATTAGACACCGATCGCAACTATTAACAAAGTATTATGTTTTTATAGTTTTTATTATTTTTTCTTCAAACTTACAAAAAACACACAAAAAGAAGAAAACCTTCTATGATATAAAATGTTTAAATTAAGTTTTTCCAAGATTTGATAAGCATCGTAAGATAACTGTCTACTAGTTTGACTTTCTATTGTAAATTTGCAAGACTCGAAAATCTTCTATAAAGGCTTAGGCAAAACTTAGGTGAATTGTAATGGCATTTATGTTTCAGATGCGTTTCATTTGTGTGACGCGTTAAATAAAGTTCTTCACTTGTCAGTCTGTCTGAGGGAAAGGCATGCCATACACATGCCCTTGATCTGGAACTGCTTGGGAGCCTCCCTCACGCTCCCACCGGGGCGTGAGTGACGCTTTCTCACTCCGTGTACCATCAATCAAAGCAACGTAGGGTTAAGCCTCCACGGCAGGAACCCCTGACCCAGTAAACCCCCTGTCACATCTGTCGGTCGGTCTATTAACATAATGATAGCGAAATTAAGACAAAACTAATCTCCAAGTTGTTCCTATCATCCAAGTTTTTCCTATCTTAAATAAGGCTTGAAAATTAACGTATTTGGTAAACCAAATGCAAAAAGTGTGAAGTATGCACATAGGCTTTAATTTACCTTTTTTGGTGTATTGTCCAATGAAAATATTTGAAAATTTAAAAAGAAATTATATAAGAAGCTTCTTCTTTTTTTTTCAAAACATATACGAAGTACGACGTATACGATATTGATTTTCCGCTCATACCTGCAATGATATATGCTACGCTACAAAAGGCTTGTGAGGATTATTATTAAACAAGGACCTGTTGAGGTAGATAGATGCGGCTCGAAAATGCATATCGCAACATACTTTTTGTACGATTTGTTTTGGTTTATTGGACAAAGTGCAACAAAGCCCAAAGGAATTGTCTTCAAAAATACTTAATGGGTTCTGAGGAAAACTTAATGACAAAATTTTGTGTGTGTTCAATTTTCAATGACGAATATCACAAAGTCTTGTAGTAATTAATGCATAAAAGCGATATTATCGGAAAGTTGATTATCTTCTTTTGATTTATAACAAATTAGTGATTGCTTTTGAAATTCTTTCAATTGGAAATTTTGGCAAAAAAAAAAAAAAAACAATCCACTGTCGATTTTGCGAATTGAAATAAAGAAAGAAAACAGTAAATCGAAATAAAAAAAAAAGAAAGAAAGTGTTCGCCACGTTACACACTAGCACAAGCAAACATACAAAAATTTGTTTCACATTTGTAATATTTGCGTCAACATTCACACACATCATCTTCGAATTTTCGAATTTTTCGAATTTCGGAAGAGCGACCATACCGTACCATTTACCATACATTTATTTTAAACTTGATTTTTCGCATTAAAAGGTGAATATATATTAGTTACCAGTTCCAATTTTCCGATTTTATATATATTTTACATATTGACTTAAAATCAAGAGTAAATGTCCTCTAGGTTTGAAACAGTTTTAAAAGCGACCATTTTAAGCTTAATATTCTGTGAATATGACAACAGCTGCTAACCATAGATGGCCAGCCAGCCCAGTAAAACGGTAGTGAAAGCATCTTGCATTAATAGAAAAGTTTATGTAGCGATCTGTTTAGAGGCATTTTCGACCTTTACAGGAGTACGGAAAAAGCTTTAACTCGATTTGTCAAGCCTTTGTCGCCAAAAAAGAAGTTGAAGGTAGAGATGCGCGAAAGCGGGAAACGACTGTGACAGTCTAAGAAAATAAGAGTTTTTGTCAATTTTCTCGGAATGGAGGGAAGGACAGTAGTCTAATAATAATATTTGAGAAAGTTGCGAAGCCTGCCTTCAAGTGATAGGAAAAAAATAATAATTTCGAAAAATATTAAAAAATTGCTTCCCCACATCCACCACACCCGGGCTCTAAGTTACATTAAACAAAAAAAATATTTAAAGTACATGAACATATCTGGAAAAATACTTGGAAGTTTTTAAAAAAATTTTTTTTTTTTTTTTTTTTTTTTTTTTTTTTTTTT
>KK502452.1:179344-196272 GCA_000688735.1 Glossina austeni
CCAGAGAAAAAAGAGCTCTTTTATTAATAAAAAATATTTATATCAATTTATCAAAAAAATCCTACCTATCCCTCTAGAAAATTTACGTTTAAAGATACTGTGAAAAATGCGGACGAAAACAAAGGAAAATTTTTCGAGTTATGAAAAATCATGTTCCAAGAAACACGTATTTAAAGCTTAAGAATGTGTGAGTGGCACGTTTACTTATCATAATAAACATTTTATTATTTTTTTCTCTTAGTCGGCAATACCAGGACCATACTAAACGGCCCTTCCAAATTCAAATATTCTTTTTCTTTGTTTGTGGCTCTTTTGCTGCATCTAAGGTGAACTTTTTTCCAGACTTTTAATTTCTTGAAGCAATGAAAGCTTCGGAATTGCTCTCTGTATCATATCTAGTTGAAGATCACCTTGATTATGCTATAATAACATATTTGTTTGGAAATGCTTTTAAAACGAACTTAAGCCCTTTCCAAATACATGCGTTGGTCAACCAAAGGGCAAAACAACAAGCTGCAACTTCCCAGCTGTGATTCATTTCACACAAATACGCTTGTCGTAGCGCTTGGAAGGTAGCTCACAATTTTCAAGGAAACAATTTTTTGCGGATAATGAATTTTTTCCCACGTACTCAAAAAGATCCAAAGTATCTAACAAGTAAAAAAAAAAAAAAATTGATTTTTTCAAAAATTTACAGTACTTTACCCCCTTTACCCCTAGAAACTGTGCAATGACTTGTGCTCTTACATAAAAGAGGTTGTAAAGGCATAGGGAAATTAAAAAGAAATTTTAATATAATCGTACAATCCTGGATGTGGGTATTTCTTCTAGACGCACAAGTCACTCGGACGTATCGACAAGTCACTATGGACGTATCAACTGAATGGTTATATCTTAAAGAACGCATTAACGTTCACATAGCATGGAGTTAAGTTTGTTAAATTTCTTTAAAAACAGTCTCAAAATTAACCTTTCTTCCAATTTAAACTTTTCTCAATAAAATCAAATAGATTTGTATGGGGTACGACGTCTTGTAGTTACGAATAAGACGTGATTTTATCATTAATTTTTCGGTAATCGCGACTACGCATCAAACAGTGAACCGAGATTAATTTTTCAGCCAAATAACAGCCAAGAATTAATTAAACACTTTATGCCATCATTTTCTCTTTTTCTGTCCCGCACTGTGTTAAAGTAACAACAGGGAGATAATACTCGAATCCTTTCGATCCAATAGATATAAGAATTCGAAAGGAAGGATCTGGTTAGTTAAAGATAAAGAAATCATTGTCAACAGGAGAAGGCTACTTGCACTAAACAATTGACAGGAAGTACGCCACGAATTTTTTAACATTTTCTTTGTCTGGTTCCACTTGACTTTCATTTTTCTTTAATTCTCACTTATCTCAAATAAATGCGATATTAATAGCAGCGCTGGCCAAACTCTAACAAGAAAATCACTACAGAATTTGACGACTTCTAGTTCAAAGTGTTTGCTGTCAGCCAAATATTAATGCGTTGAAAGTGGAAAGTCATCTTCTTCTGATGCGAATACGAAGAAGGGTTTTAATAAAAAAAAAAAAAAAAAAAAAAAAGAAAAGAAACTAAAAGAGTCTTCTACAGATATGTACGGACACGGATGAGGTCAATTTATCTAACTAACTAAGCCTAACATATTATAGCGCTAATTAATTTAGCAAAGACAAGAATAGCTTATAGGTCGAGGAGCAGCGTTTCTTTTTAAAAATGCCGACGAAAATATCCATTAATACAGTCTTCGACAAATAGGCGCTATATTTAATGTAAGCATTTTGTTTTTAAAACTCTTACTTATTAATTACATTACTGGCGTTATTGTTTTAGTTGTAAAAATTTATCAAATATGTATTTAATTAATGCATAAATGAGGTCATAGACAAGCAGCGAACTGGTACACACAGTCATTGTTTGCTCTCACAGACAACAGCGAAAACACTTAAATATCTCTTATAAAAAAAAAAAAAAAAAAAAAAAAAAAAACAAATTATTCACACAATTTTAATTTATATTTATGTTCAAGTGTTTTTTTATTCAAATTTTTTGTTTCACGTTTTAAGTACAAATGAAGGTAAACAACGCGTAGAACCAGGTGGTGTCTAAACATCTTCTACTCGCGCTAATGCTAATGCTAATGCTAATAAATCATAATTTTTTATAGCAATTTTAAATTTATTTTTTTTCTCTGTTTTTTTTCCAAAGTTCTCACGATCTTGTGAAAAGAAAATTTAGAAACGTTATAGGTGTGAATTACTTTTCTTTTCTTTTTTGTAAAAGAAAAAAAAAAAAAAGAAAAGAAATTATTACACTATTACACAATAAGTGCGGACACACAAATATACATATATATATATATGTATATATTGTTTTTATCTTACGTTTGAAAAAATTCATATATAAATCGTCTTTACTTGAATTTTTAGAGAAACAATTAAGAAATTGCTTATAAATAATTTTTTGCTAATTTTTGATTCATTTTCGTTTTATCCATTTATAAATATAACAATTTTTTTTAATAAAATCTTTTTTTATTGAAAAATAAAAATACATTTACAACTTTGCGCGTTTTTCGTACCTTACACACGCGTATCATGGACGAGACTAAATGTAGTCGCGATCGTTCGCATAACATATTATACGCGTTCACGACCTGCATTTACTTAAGCGCATATATACTAAGAGTATTTGTTGGCTGTCTCTAGCTTTAAAATGATCTTAATGGTCTTAGTCTTCTAAGCACGATTAAAATGCGCAAAAAACTTCTTTTGGTTTTTTTTTATTGAAACTTTGCTTTAGCAAAAGACCACGAGAAACGATATAAACAACTGCAACAGGCAATAACTTTCTCATCGCTCTCTAAGAAAAGGTTTGCTGTTTACCGCCTGACTGTGCATGGATTTCTCCGGTCATTCTTAATGCTATAAAATGCTTTGTATACACAAATGCTTGCTTGTACCTAGCAAAACAGAGAGAAGTAGAAAAAGGTAACAATATACATATATTTTCTCATTTCTCTCTTGCAATTTGTAGCTACTTCTCTCTCTCTCTCTCTCTCTCTCTTCTTTCTCTATCTCTATTTTCGCCTCTTTATTAAATTCTTAGTCATGTTAATGTTCTGTCATAACTAAATTCATTCAATTATTTTGTTATTCAATAAAAATTTGAATAAACTTAATACTGGGGCAAGGAATAGATTTTTCTCATCTCATTTCATGCTAAGGAGTCGAATACATTTTAATTAAATTAAAGTTTTTACATCTACCGCCTAAAATATGCTAAACTTGTCAAAACTTTATGAAGCATTGAAATATCTATCAAAGATGTCATGAAGTGTGTGCATAGATTATTAATCATATTCACTAGTGAAGCAATAGCTCTTCCGGTTGTCAAAATCGTAAATACTACTTCAAAAGTCGAACCAGAAACAAAAATTTAGTCACAAGTTTTATCTTAAATGAAATTTAAACATCACCAACAACTGCTTATTGATCCGCTTACAAAAAAACTGACCATATATATATATTACTCTTATTCGAGTTCTAAAAATTGGAAGCTTTGTGCATTTAATAGCAACATAAGCTAAATGGCTCCTCCTGCAATTCCCTAAGAAAGTTGCGATTTTCAATTTCTACAACCATCGCTCGAAGTTCGCTTTAGTTCAGTGAATGTTCCGTGAATATTAGAAAATTTCGTATAAATCGAGTTGAGCTAATGGTATTCGCATCTTCCGTTTATATTAGATTTATGGAACCAATTGTCACACAGAGCGCTGTCAGTCAAGTAATAATCAAATTTCCAAGCATGCAACTCTTGATTAATCCATAAACGTTAGCTAACATTTCGAAAGAGTAGCCGGAGTTGACTTTCATTTCGAATTCGAATGAAAACATATAATGACGTATACCAGGTTGTCCCGGTTTTTCTCTTTACTTAAGTTTCAATCTTAAACAGTTTACAAGTAAGTTTTGAAATAATCCTTAAGTAAGGTAAGATAGCTTCATTAAAATTCCCGTGAGAAAATATCATTAAAAGAAACTACTTTCACTCAACGGTATCTCCAGACGAAGCGTTTAGTTCGTTAATTGGATCCGTTCACGTCATTTGCTCTCAGGATTTATAGTGCTTAAGCTCCTTCAATAATTTCATCCTTACCGTCCAACCTTACACTCCATAAGATGGATGAACGATATGATGCAATATTTTATTCTTGAACGTCTTTTAATAGATCCTTGAGATCGAAATTAAAAGAAATCATCATCATCATCATTATTACCATTTTGAAGTCAATAACTTCCGATAAGAACGAAAGTAAAATTTTATTAAAAAAGGCAAAAAAGAAAAAAAACAAAACAAACATACATTTAAACCAGTTAAAGATCTTTTAGCATATAATTGGTAACATTTGATTGAATTTAGTAATGATAGGAAGACTTGTGAAAAATATAACTTCCGTACTGGATTGTCCTTTAAGAAATTTGCACATATAATACAATGATGGAAATACGGCTTTGAAAGGAATGCGTTCGTTTAAGTTGAGAGTTAAACTATATCGAAGTTTTACTGCAAGGAAAGTGTACGCGCATAAATTTCCTTAAGAACAATTAAAACAACCGGCAAAATTATTCAACTTTTATTCTCTCTATTCTCTCTCGTTATCTCACTCACTCTCTCTCTCTCTCTCTCTCTCTCTCTCTGTCTATCTCTTGATTTATCTATCTGTGTCTTTTTTCTCTCACGATAGCGATCAAATAATGAATTTGAAAACAAATTCATGTTAAAAACAATGATAAAAATGACTATGATGCCGTTAATGTGATGTACTGCGATGACGTTGCCTTTAGTTACTTGTACTAAAAAAAAAAAAAAAAAAAAAAAAAAAAAAAAAACCGATATATATAATTCTATAGATACCAGTAAATCTTGAGTAGGTTCACACACAATACGTGCTTGCCGCTAATTCCGCTGTTGTTGCTGCTGTTGCTGCTGTTGCTTCTTCTAATAAATATTCTTGCTTAAGCTGAAAACACCGCAAGCGAAATGAATGAATGAGGCACACTAAGTGATTGGCGTTAGTGTTGGTGTTGGTGTTGGTGTTTGTATTGTTTGTGTGGCAGTTTGGTGATTTAAATCAGTAGAAAAGCAACCGTCAATTAAGTCTGGAAGCCCACTAACAAAAAAGAAATCATCATTCAACGCTTTTTTTTTTCTCGTTGAGAAAATTGATTGTAATGAAAGAAATACAAAAAAAAAAAAAAATGAATAAAATAATAATAATAATAATAATAACAATAAAATATAAAGAGGAAAACAAATATTATAAAACACCAACAACAACCAAACAAAAAAAAAAAAAGAAGAAAAATCACAACTGACTCATTGAATATTTGGTTAATGGAAGGGTGTAAGCGATATAAGAGGGGACGTTTAAAAAAAGAAATAAAGGCCATATAGTTGTGTATGTATTTCTTCAACGGAGTAGCATATCTGGCGACTGACTGGTTAAGTGTTTTTAGCTGACTGACTGGCTGGCTGACTGCAAATCATTTGTTTTTCTTTCTTTCTTTCTTTCTTTCTTTCTTTCTTTGTCTTTTTTTTATTTATTTATTTTTATTATTTTTTTTCGGTGTGCGAAAGTTGTGGCACACTTTTTTATATGGCCAACCAACTGACAGAACGTTTATTATAATAAACTGCCGACAGCATCATATGTACATTGGTTTCGTTTGGCTGCACATCTAATTCCAAAATTCATTCAAATTGAATTGAATGATAAATTTTAAAATGTTGGCGTTAAAAGTTAATTCTTTTCATATGTATACAATAATAATACACAATAACAACAAAAACACTCGCTTATTCGACACCATAAAGGGAAAAAGCTTTTAGTAAATAGCGCGCATCTGCTTTTACCCACAAAATGATACTTGAGCTGATTACATAATTAAACAGATGGTGTTACAGTTTATATACACACAATATATACAATATATATATATATATATATATATATGTATATATATATATGCAATGTTTGTAACAATTTCGAAACTTTTCAAAAAGTAAAAAATTTCATAAAAAATATAAAAACCTTTTCTTATTTAGTTAGTTATGATATTATGATTTCAGTTTGTTTTTTTTTTTTAAACCAATACTAATCTCGTATAGCTTTCAATTTAACGCCGATTACCGAGACTTAACAGCGCTTCGAATAGAACTAACATTTTTTAGATTATTGTATTTGCACTCTTTTTCTTACAACGAAACATAATAGTGCTGATCTGTTTGCCTTTTCTTCTTTTTTTTTTTTTCTTTTTCTCATGCTTGAATACGTAAGTCACGATTATTTTGACGCGATTTACGTTCCACGCAAACGCATGGCGCTTAAGGTAATGCACAAATCGAAAACAAACACAATACAGCATAATATAGACAAAACTTATATACATTTACATACATAGCGAATTATATTTTCCTGGCAAGCGGTTTTTAACACTGCATAACTAATATAGACTGAGAGAGAGAGACAGAGAGAGAGAGAGAGATAGAGATACTAAAGACCAACCAACACCAAGTTGTTACTGTATTAGCGAAGCTACATAATGCTGGCTGGCTGGCTGGCTGGCTGGCTGGCTGGCAAGCACAAATATCGATAAAAAGAAAAACTTATCCAGAATAGCAATAGTTTTTCCTCTTTATCATATCCACCACCCATATCCATCATATCAAAGGATGAGGTTACACAAGATTTGCTTTTTCATTTGTAATACCCAGAAATATGCATCGGACTCTTATAAAGCGTAAGTTTCCGTCTGTGAGCATTTCAGCGATTGCAAAACTTATGATACAAATTAAAATTTGGCATATAACTCATATTTGATCAGATCACAGATCGAATCCAGTAATTTGCCGGAGTCACACCCAACAACAAATGCTCAAATTTCACAACTGACCAGTTTAATCGCTCACATTCCCCACTTATAGAGGCCAATGGAGATTTGGAAGCACATTAATTATGGTTTTCTTTTGTAACCACAAGCGAAATGTACGCATCCGGGATTGTATGCATCTATACCGAATTGACGAATGCTTTTTGTAGCTGTCGATTTTTCCATTTCGTCCGTCCATCCAAGTGTCGTCCATTGTTAGTGTTCGCAAGCGGCACATGACAGTTCAAACTCCACTTTTGTATGCATGGAAAAATGACGCAGATTATGTTTTCAGATGGACGTTAATTCCTTCAACATATTCCAGTCTAATATTGTCAAAGTTGCCTACACGAGTTTTGCCACATGAGGCCACATGAACGTCGTTATGACTTTGGACATATTGTCCCCGGTTTTCCGTTCAAATTTCACATAACTTTGTTGTTGGTAGCTGTCGTCTGTGACGCGTTTGTTTGATTCAAAAATTCTTATCATATACAACATCGAGCTGAAACCGAACACTATTCACGCTAATAATATAACCTATTCTTGAACGTTGCCAAATTTTTAACAAAGTTTCTAACGAACGGGTTTTTCATTTTTTCCTTAGTTGAGAATAATTTAAGAACTTACCAACCAATTTCAGATACTAAGAAGCATCCTAAACATTACAATCTTGTAATAAATTATTCTTCTCTTTCATTTTTTTTCATTCTTTTGTAAATGTTAGCCGCCATACGGTGATCGTTATGGAGCGAGAGATAGAGTGCAACCTGGGAGATGTATGTCCAATCGATAAGTGCTATGCCTTCAACGATCGACAATTCACTGTGGCTGCGTTCACACGCCATTATTAGAACTGGTGACTGGTAGTCAACTCCACTCAAAATGAGATATCTATGAAAAGTATATTCTCCAGAGAAGATATAAAATCGGTTCAATTCAAGTATGGTTAAGAACCCCTTACGGCATTAGCAAGAAGAAAGCAGGATTTTAGAAAGTGTTTTACTGTTCTCTCCGATAGCACTCAGCAACAGCATTTTTGTTAGAAATAATGTGTGTCCCGAATTCGACTTTTTACCTAATGTGAAAGCTAGTGAACTTTTATTTATTGAAATTTTTGAAAACACTGCGTATTGCTTAATCTTCCATCGCTTAAAGCAGTTATTCTGCAGATATGCTTTTGGTCAGAAGCACTTGAAATATGTACAATGGGTTCAGAGCTCGGCTCAGATATTCATTTCATCACATCTTCACATTTTCAATTGTGAGTTTGTTAATGACGGATAAAATCGCGTTGAGGTTGTTTTTTTCCTTTGGCTGTCACTTGTACTTTAGTTCGAGTTTTGATAGCGCGGTACTTGGACTTGCATGCGACTGAAAACATTTCGTAATTGTATAAAGCGCGCAAATTCTATTTAGGTTAAGAAAGCCAGCGTGCTGTTTGATAACAGCAGAGGCAATGAGCGGCGAACATGCTCTGTTCAACTTATGTTATACTACTGACGGAGTTGGGTAAAAGAATGACGTCATAGGCCCCTGACGGCTTCCATATGATTTGGTGAAAATTAAAGAATCACTGAAAAGACCGTTATTTCCCTTTTGCAAAAATACTTGGAATCACTTTAAAAATAAACGAATAGATTAGAATCTGTTATATGGCATGTGTCAGGGAATGGCGCTATAAACAGTGACGCGCTATCGGAAGAGAGAAAAATAGATTCGCCAGCCGACACAACATTTGTGACCTATGGGTCAAATCATTCGCACTTTTTGCCTCAATGAAAATCCAACGATTTTTTTAGTCATTGAAATTCATCGAAGGCAAAGAGAGCGAGGTTTCGATAAAGAAATTTTAAAATTAAATCTGGATTCAAGGACGAGAAGTCTTCTGGTGACTGAGAAAAAAAATTTTTTTCTTTTTATAGATCAGTATAGGCAGAGGACGCTTACAGCTTACAATTTTTTTATTTTTCTTTTACTTTAGTTCTCTTAAAATTTGGATTTTGAATGGATGAAAGTGTTCTTTGGAGCGTCACAAGTTCTGATTAGCGTAGTTGGTTTTTCTTATATGGGAATAGAACAATCACGCAATCAATCAAACTAATGGGTAACAATCAGCGTAGATTGATCTCGAAGGCTATCTTTATCTAATGATGATTCATTGTCATCATATCATCAAATCTTATGAAAAACTCGCAATCAAATGCTTAGAGGTTTTCTTTCCTTGTTTTTTTTTTTTTTTTGTTTTTTCTCGGTGGTTACGCCATGCAATGCAATTAAGATTTTTTATGGCTGAAGGTTTATAAGAGCCTTATGTCTGACAGATGACTCGTTGTAGGGTTTCAGCACATTTGAGTGTTTTTATAAAAACCCTTCTCACTCCTTAAAGGTCTTATCTAGAGATATAGCGGGAACTCGAAGATTTACGCGGTGAAGTCGAAAATCTTGTCGAAGATTTAAAAAAACTACACAAAAATGCAATTATTCGCCCCATTAAAATTAAAACATACAACATATATATGACCAAACTTTGGACATGCGTATGCCTAAAAAGTGTTCAAATTTCTTTTCTAGAGGAACATCAGATGGCCGTCATCAGTAGTACAATTACTAGTAGTGCAACAAATACCGATTACCTTTCAAGTAGCCATAGTCGCCCCAATTATGTAATAATTATGTTATAATAATAGCTTAACAAAGCTTAACATAAAGCTAAAAAGGGAAGCGTGTATTATATTTTACAAGTGCCTGAGATTCTTATTCCAGAATTAAACAATAGTTTCCTTGGTTCTGCTAAGAAGTTATAAAAAGTTTTAAAAGTTGAAAAAAAAAAAATGCAAAAAATCCGATTTTTAAATCATTTATCGAAAAAGTTTTTCTTTAAATTATTTGTTCCTATAATTTTTTTCTACTTCTTTATTAAGCCACATTTTTTCTTTAAATGCATTACATTTTGAACGACTTTAGAGTTAAGCCAAGAAGTATGCAAAAGAAACTTCACTTAAATGAAAAACTTTAGTCAGCAGAATCAGTTAAAAGAATGCGTAACTTGTTTGCACCCAGCGAGAATCATTCTTCAGCTGACGTAGCCAAGTAAATGGGGTAAAAAATCAGTTTAAACTTAATTTTAAATTTAACGTTTTTATTTTTTTATAATTTTTTTTAAAAGAATTTTTTTAAGTTTCATGATAAACTTAAATCTAAATATTGACTAAAATAAATGCAAATTTCATTATATGATATTTGGAATTCTCAATAGAAAAAAAATAGAAAAATAAAAATTAAAATTTTTTAATTTATAATAAATATAATAATCAATCAATTAATTGAACAAAGCAGTTGAAACGAAAACAATTAAATCGGAAAAAGTTCATGCATTTCTATGTCAACATAATTTTCACATTTGTAGCACGCATTGAACAAAAAAAAAAAAAAAAAAAAAAAAAAAAAAAAAAAAAAAAATAGATAAATAAATAAAAATGAAACGAATGAAAGCTCGATTAAATATATAAAATATATATAAATAAAATGAGAGAAATTGCTTTATGTTAATTGTTACTAAAAGCATTCAAAGACTCATTAACTTGTTATCATCATTATTATGATTATTATTGATTTCATGAGTAATTACAAAAAGCCTTTAATGGTTTGCTTGGTTATGTTCTCATAATATTTACTGCGGCGCCAATTAGCGTTTGGTTTGTTAGAGCGCTGCTGCTGTATTTGAACATGCGGTTCATCGACTACGGACGAGTGTATAGAACATAAGCTCACCTCTGGCGTTACTGATGTAAGGGGACGTATTTCGCCTAGCGCTGCCATTGATGGAGCATCAGCGATAGCCGATATTTCCAGCTCAGCTTCCGATTCTATTGAAGCATTCTCCAAAAGATTATCAATTTCTTTCCGCTGCACTAATGTTGGTGTAATACTTTCACTACGCAAATTTTCATTGATCGCGATAATATTTTGTTCATCTAATTCTATGGCATTTACTGTCACTTCTTGCTTATCCGATAAATCATTAAGTGTTTGACTGCTATTATCGGTAAACGTTATTGTGGATTTTTCAGATTTTTCTTTCGAAAGTCGTATTGTTGTCTGAGTTTGCCGATTTTGAGCTGACACATAACTTTGCTCGGAACTTTCAAAGGAAGTGTTTAAAGGTGAAGTCAATTCTGGCATTTCATAGACAAATGTCGCGTCATCAGCATCAAACGAATTTTTATCACAACTAACAAACGAAGATGTAGTTCTACCGGAAGCTGTACGATACGAAGACGATGATTGGGAAAAAGGTGTAAAATTACCTTCAGAAGCGGTAACGAATGAATCGTCTTCAGTAGAACGCGAATGCCAATCCTAAAAGAAGCATTAAAGCAATTTTGAACTAACAAATCAAACTGTCGTAATGACAAACAAATTCATCTTACCTCGCTACTGTTACTCCTTGGCGTGCCAACTTTCTTATCGGCACTTCCATCGGAAGATTCTAATTCCATACAAAGCGCATTATCCTGTATGTCACGTATAACCGTGTCCAAAGATTCCGCCACTTCAGCTATTTCGGTTAATTTCGCGGATATCGCATTGCAGGCCAAAGAATTATTAGCGATTGGTTTTATAACGATTTTTGAAGCGTCCACAGAACTATTTGAAATTGAACCCGAACTGCTGCAACCACTACTGCTACTAGCCGATACGCTATCCACTATAGGGCTAGACGTGCTCGTCTCTGAAGGCAAATCTTCGATAATAATACTGAAATTAAACAAAAAACAATAAAAAATTCAAATATTGTTTAATAACGAAAAAAAAAAAATAAAAATAAATAAAGCTCAAGTTATGTTATCCTCGTCGTGGACCAAGTTCAATAATAGTATGACACGTATCCACGCCTGTCTTTCAAACTTTCCAATAGGACCTTTGCCACACCTTTGTCCAGAAATCTACTTTTAGTCTTTCTTTCACTTACGCAGTATGCAAGAAGTAGTTAACTCACCTCCAGATCTCGTCTGCAATTATCGGAAGCTCATCAATAAATAAGGCCGTATATATAAATATAATTTGTACTCAATACAAATACAAGTAACATATAACAAGTCCTATATCACGGGAAATATGTTCTTACAAAATCCCATATTGTTCGAACACATTTTATGCGAGACTATAGAAGTGCGCACGAAAATGAAGAGCAATGTTCCGAAATCTATTAAGAGGATTTTTAATTTTTAAATTCCAGATAAGAAACTTTGATTTTGATTTCAATTTCGGTTACCTCACTTTCATCAGGAAACAAGTTATTATTAAATTTCATTTAACGTACACTCCATTTAATAATTGTCTGCCAAGTTCGTATTTAACGAATTTCTTTTGAGAAATAAAAAATTATTGCTAATTGCGAACGGTAACAAGAAGAACTAAGTTTTTACAACACAAAATACAAATGAATCCAAGTTGAATAGGAAACAAGTAAGAACAAGGCCGACCATTAGATACCCTACGCCACTACGCCATTACTCACTCGTTGTGCTAATAAGACATCAAAAATTACAAATTATTTTCATCCCATGGCGTACTTTTCCTGAGAGCGGGCACATTGGAGAATATCCAAAACATCGCGTGACAAGATCCACATTTAGTGAACTTAATTTGCTTCCAAAAAATTGTATTACGTTTCAGTTTCTATGATAAAAAACTAGAAATTAGACTTTCTCTCCATGTAAGGACATTCTTTTCAGAACTACTTTCATATATAATGAGGTCTAAAAAAAAATAGACCTATCTGATCCGAATTCCGTATCGTCAATTTTTTGCTCAATCGCTGCTATGGATGAATTTTCATCATCAAATAGTAAAAATTAAACCCCATTCTGAAGGGTTTACTATTCATGAGAAATGGAATCGGGGTCCAAGAAATACACCCGTGTGTTTCAAATTTGGCCCATTTACTTTTTATGTCAAATTACCATCACGAACAAAATTTCATAATAAAATATTAACAAATAGGCCTTTACATAGCCTGAGCATTATCATATGCGATGGCATCTAAAAAATAGACTTACGTGATCCATATTTGCTAAGTTTAATTTCTTTCTCAATTTATAATTAGGAACCAATTTTCATCATCGAACATTGAAAATTAGACCTTCTTACCACATGAAAATTCAGTTTTCGTAGGAACGATTATATAAAAGAAGGTTTTAAAAATTACCCGGCCGATCTAAAATTTTCACACCAATTTAGAATGCCGAAATATTATTACTCAGCGACTTTTATCGAGAAATTTTCAAAATTACAATTGACGACTTTTCGAAATAGGACGTTATATAGAGAGTGGCCGAAAAAGTGTATTGATTCGAATCATTTTCAATAGCGTTCGTCATTGATTCAAACCGCGCCAATGTACCAAACTTCATCAACATATCTCAAAAATTGTGAGCCATAGCTTGAACACAAAAGTACATGGAGAGGCTTCTGACGGACAAACGGGCAGACGGACAGACGGACAGATTTAAATAGATTCAGAATCATTTTCGGTATAATGAAAGATGGACCTGCATTCAGCCATTCTGGGTATTGCATATGTCCGTATAAACTTAATGTGGCCTATATCGCGAGTGATATAGGACGTAAAAACCGATGTCTACGTACATACGTGCATAGCACTGTCTTGTATAAGGTAAAATTGTGGGGTATTCCTACATGTTGTGTGTTTATAGTGCTTAATGTAACTTTGTAAACAATGCTTATCATATAATTGTATGTCACAAAGTATGTTAATGCATCTTTGTCCTATAGTCCAATAGTGCGATCAAACACGCAGTATGTTCACTCTGTAAATTTATGCAGAGGAAATGCATAGAGAAAGAATAGCTTTCAAATCCGATTTGAGAATTAAGAAAGAACAACAAGTAAGAAAATTAAATTACTTGGGGATCGAATCTTTTATACCGATCACCGTTTACTCATTCCCTCATTTACAAATTCTCATACTCTATAATGGGGAGTGAGCGCAATTGATTTCTTCTAATTTCAAAATAAAAGTCAAAAAGCAGTAGGCGTGTCCTTTGAAAAGTTTAGGTCAATTCCAAATTCTTTTGCAAATTTGTAGGCGATATCTTCGTTTTCGCTAACGGGAGAATGTTTACCACAAATACTACAAAGTTGCACAAACAGACAGATGGACAGGCGAATAAGCGGACATGTTTGACATTATCAGACGTGGCGATAGCTATCGTAGCTGCCTTTCGACTTGTGATTTCCCTCGATTTTGAAAGAGTACATTCGACCCCCGTCCGATACTTTACCCATCTTTCTCATACCTCTCCATTACGGTCCATTGTTAAAGATTGTTAGCGGTATAAAAATGTTAGAGCAAATAAGAAAGATATTACCCTAAGTCCTTTCGAGCCTACTTTTTGTCCAGTTTCTTTTTTTTTTTTTATGTATACATATCCGAATCAAATCATTTATTATCAAAGACAGATATGTTAACATATAAGCGTATGTATGTAAGCGTGAATAGTTTATTGCGGAAGCTTGAGAAGACTTGCACAGCAACACTAGCTTTCTACAGGAATTCTACCGTATGCACGATATTTCTAAACCAAAAGCATAATATGGCCACCTAGGCTTTATCTGCCTAAAAGAAAACACGTAACAAGAACGTGAAAAGAATGTTACGCTAAATGCATCACCGGTTTGAATTTCACCTGACAAGTAAAGAAAGAATGTTTTTAGGCCTGATGCTGTGAAATGAGGACGACGTTTACTTTCAGCAGAATGACTCCACCTGCCTTGTGTATGACTTGTGGAACAATGGCTCTATTGCTTGATGGGGCATATTTTTAAAAACGCCTGTGTGTTCAGTTTTGTTCAGTTTCGAACTTTTCAAAAAGATTTTCTCTTAACTGGACTTTTTTTGAAATTACATTGCAAAGCATTAAAACGCACCCAGATGTTACAGGCAACTGTAAGGCAGCAACTGAATCGAAACTGTACATAACAGTTTGAGAAGTTTCCAATGGTGCCTCCTTGTCGTCAATTTCAGTTTCATTATTATCTTTCCAGTCGTTTAGTTGTTCCCTTAAGACGATATCGGAGAGAGAATTATCGGTCTTTTCGCATTTATCTTCATTTTCATGAAAACGAGAAGAGAATAAATCTGAAGGAGTCTCAAGGCTTTTCGTCGCCTCTTTTACACTGTTATTGCAAGTGATAGCTTGAAGTCGATCAATGCACTCTCGATCCCTTAACAAATTCAAGTTAGCTTTAAAGATATCGTCACAATCCATATCTAAATTTTTCTTATCCTGCGTTACTGGCTTTAGCCGAGATTCTTGCCTCGTCGTCATAACTTCTTCCATTTTTAAAGAGTCTTCCGCATTTTAAGTCTTTTGAATTTTGCTTAAATCTTCCGTTGGATGAATTTCAGAAAAATAGGAACTGATAGCTGATACCTGTTCTCTGACTTCATCTTGTGTCGAATCGGCATAAAATTTATTATACCTTTTGTTTTCATATTGAGAAGTTTCTGTATTATTATCAAGTACTAGATTTTGTGCTCGCAATTCTGTTTGGAGTTCCCCGTTATCTTCTTTAGAAAGTGCTTTACGATATCTGTACTGGCTTGGATGGGCTATTTTCACATTTTGTTCTCTAACAAAAAACGATTGTTTTTCTTTATCACTTGCTTCGTTAAGTTGGTTCTCTTGGTCTTTTACTAATGACTTTAATAAATTTAATCCTTCCATTTGTGCTTCACTTTCAATTTCATAGTTAATTGGAACTGCTTCATTCTCTACTTCCGGCAGAGTTTCTAAAGGAGTTTTACTCCTCCAGAATAAATTACGAAATCGAGAAAACATAGCAAATTTTTCTAAAGTTTTTTCTCTTAAATTTTTCTTTTTTGCTTGCTATCAATCAATTAACTAATTGACGTCCATTTGCCTAACGGCCGATGAATGGGCTCTTTGCCAAATTTGAGTTTAGACACAAGAAACAAGATCGGATAGAATTCTTTCACTTTTCATTTTTGTCCATAACGACAAAAATACATTCAATATCAAAAATATTGTTAACTCATTCGCAACAGATTACAAAATTAATGTCGTACACATCGCATCGAACACTGTACACCGCGTTATAAGCGCTCCGTGCCGATTCTTCAATATAGAGATACAAAAACTGTTCTTCTTTTTTTTTTTTTCTTTTTTTTTGTTTTTATTTTTGTTTTTTGTTTTTTGTCAATCTTTTTCACTTCATTATTATTATTGTTGTTGCTCTTGTTGTCGCTGTTGTTTTTGTTTTTAAAGTTAAGTAAGAACTTTGCAACAGAATATCTTAGGCATTCGATCGGTTAGCGCGCTCCCGTATAATTTATACATCACTGGATCGTTCATCGTCATAGACTGAAGTGTGTCTACAGTTATTTGTGTTCCTGTAGTCGGCTTTCTTCCTCATTTATGTTTTATTTTTTACGTTAATGAGTGCGTTTACGTAGTATTTTAAAAATATTTTCACTTTAGGATTGAAAAAAACTTTATATATATATATATTTATATATATATATATACATATATATATATATACATATATATATATATATAAAATAATTTTTCTCTCTTTCCTAAATACTGTGTGTGTTCAGGCATCAATGATTTATATGCGTTTTGTATTTTTCTGGTGATTTGATTTTTTTGAGTTTAAATTTTCATCGCACGACGTACCAATAACGATTTGAGTGGATATCATTAAGGAAACGTTTGAATGCTATTCTAGAAGCGTTACGATGTTTACTACGCATTAAAATATTTCAATTCTATAGTTTAGACTAATTGCGAGGATTTGAGCATTGCTGGAGATTACTTCAAAAAAGTATTTGTGACCTAATTTTAATGTTCTCTTTTCATTTTTTTTTTTTTTTTTTTTTTTTTTTTTTTTTTTTTTTTTTTTTTTTTTTTT
>KK502452.1:196908-224671 GCA_000688735.1 Glossina austeni
CACACACACACACACACACACACACACACACACACACACACACACACACACACACACACACACACACACACACTCTCACTCTCACTCTCTCTCTCTGTCTCTGTCTCTCTCTCTCTCTCTGTGCGTTCCTAACATAAGTAGCCGCAAATAGGTGCCCGCCGTTGCCAAAAATATCTTAGTTTGAAAAAGTGTTCTTTGCGCAGATTATATTCATGATCAGCATGAAATTTTGAATCGACTTGACCCGTACTTAATCCTTTTAAAGAGAGTATGTTCTAGTTGCGCAACTAAGGCATGCCACTATGCAGTATGCATGCAGTATTGTACGTTATGCCGGCGGACGCAACCAATTTATCAACTCGCCAGAATGGCTTCTATTTGGGAGCAAAGTTGGGAGCAAAATTGATGAATTTGCATATGTATCGTATGAAAAGATCATTCATTTTAGTTATGGCCCAGCCCTTTCTCTCTATTAGTCGCCATGTCTCCGTGGAAGTCGCGAGCCATCTATATTGTAAACGTTTTGCGTTCGTGTGCATCGCTATGCAATAATTCGAACAAATTTCCGTTCATTAGTACATTTGAAGTTTCCTCAACGATTGAGAAGTTCAAGAAGGAGGAGGAGGTACTTCCCTTACGATACCTACCTATAAATTGATATTTTACTGTATTCGATATTATAACAAATTTCTCCAATATTTCTTCAAATGTTACACGAACGACATTTAATTTACTAACAATTGATCAATTTGATTATTTTTACAACCTACGCACACATTTTGAACCCTGTTAATGTGCGCACACAAGCACCTCACACTTAACGCTAATATATGGCGTTAATAAATTGTGAAAAAGAAGAAACTTAACCTAATGAAATAAATACAACAAAAAAAAAAAAATGCTTAGGAAAAACAAGTAAAAAAAGCTGGCAGTCGCCTTAGGATGAATTTTGATGTCCGCTATCGCAAGTGAATACATATGTAAAGGTTCCTTATTTTTTGCTATTCGTGCGTGTAAGCAGACGAATGGGAACAATGCCTTTGTACATTAATACTGATAGATAGATAGATAGATAGATACGTATGTTTATTGAGGGAAATATGTCAACATTTTCGGTTTTCTTGAAATGCGTTCAAATTCTCAAACATTATATTTTTGAATAATTGTGAAATATTCCTAAAAATGTCAAGTAGTTTCTCGTGTCAGTTTTGAAGAATTCTGAAAAGACAGATAGAGAGAGACACAAATGAACATTCATGCAGCGAAGGGGACAACGAACAGACAACCCTATAGGACTTATGGATGAATGGACAAAGATGTTGCGGAAACGCAGGTAGATATGTAGGTAAGCCAGTCCGAAAGTATGACAAGTGGATGGGCAGAGAAGCGGACAAACAGAATAGCAGGGGGACGCGGCAGATATGGAAATAATCGAAATCGGACAGACATATAGACAAATAAATGGAAGCAGGGAGAAAAGTATGGGGGGGGAGGGGAATAAAACAACTCCAACTTTTGTGTTGACCGTAAATGCACGCACATGCGTGTACTTTAAGGCGATTTGCGCTTTACAAGGCATGCAATAAAATTATTACGCTGCCAAGTTATTGTAGAGTGCGCATAAATAAATAAATAAATAAATAAGAAATTCATAAGAAAATAAGTACTTCGTATGTAAATTTTCTTTGATGTAGATGATTGAATGTGCAGAACGCAAGATAAACAAGCTTCGAACAGCAAATTAATTGCGTTGTAGAGAGATAAAGCCTCGGATAGACGTCATCAGTAAGCGGCATAGTGAATTTATGCAAATTTCCATAAAACACTGAACAAGCGAGACATGAAATGTAGCTATAAAAACGTGTTTAGAACACAACGTGTCTACGTGATTTGTATATGTCTGTCTGCTTAGTGTCTCTCAGTACAGTCCATAATACAATAGTTATAACTCGTATACTTTTAATTTGCTTTAATTTATGTTAATTAAACACACAAACAATATAAACATTTTAAGTCGTTAATGAAATCAAATCACAGTTCAATGACTTTCAATGCGTATGAAGTTAAAAGTTTTAATTAAACTTTCATATAATGAATGAAAAAGTAAAAAAAAAAAAAAAAAAAAAAAAAAAACTAAGGGAGAAAAATAAGAGAAAGATGGAAACAAAAATGCAATTAATATTTACTAACCTTTTTCCAGTTGCGGCATCCAAGATGAAAGGTTCCTTAAGACGTGTTTTCAGCAATCTGCCTAAACGTACCATACGACCTACTTCCAGTAAAAGTTGTTCGCGTTCTATCAGATGCTTGCGCAATTGATCGCGTTGTTCGTTTAACATTTTCGAATGATCGGGCAAAACGTCTGCACTACCTGCACACTGGCCAGTGTTGCATTGACTTGACGATAGGGATGGTGTTGTTAATGCCGGCATAATACCATCAAATGATGGCTGAGAATCTGATTCACTGCTAATGCCGCTACTACTACTGCGTTGTTGATGCTGATGTTGCTCAGTGTGCCGTTGCTGTCTAATTTGTGTAGGATGTTGTTCTTTTTGTTGTTGTTGTTGTTGTTGTTGTTGCAATTGTTCTTGTTGCTTGTTGAAAAATTTCAATAGCGAACGTTTCAATTCCATTAGCTGCTGACAATAGTCTTCAACACTACGATGAAACACGGCCGAAACGCGTAAACGGGTCATATGTTCTTGACTTATAGACTGTAAGCTATGCCAAGTGTGTTGCAGTTCATCTTGCATTTGTACAGCATCCGATAAGCTCAACTTGCAGGTCCCCCGTAAGGCCTGAGACGCTTCCAACAGCTGACAGCCATAATTGTAGATGCTCTGTTGACGATAAAATTATTACATTAGTATTCCCTTAGTGTTTGCGCAGAAAGGAAAAATTATTTTCAATTTTCTGTTCACTTTTTTGTAAACAAATCTTTTCTCTTTTTTGTTATATTTTTCCATTGAAATTTGAGAGGCACGTGCTTGAGTTGTTTCATGTTTTATGTTTGCTGAACGTTACATTACATTTCTGTTTCTTTTGTTTTGCTTGTGCATTAGCGTTGACTTGGTGACTGTGTAAAATGTAAAAAAAAAAAACATTTCCGATCTAATTGCAAATTGTTGGTCAAACAATTAGAAAAACCTTTCACTTTAAGAGTTCACTTAACAATTTGTATTTTTCATTTTTAAAAGATAAAATCAATCTTCAGTATAAAAGAACAATTGAAGTTCGTTCATAACACAAATTCAATTAAGTCGGCAGACGACATTCTTCTCAAACCTACTCTCAAAATTGATTTGTTTTCGAGCCAAGCTTAAAAATAATAAATTTTCGAATTTCATTAACTATTAAGGTGTGAATACATTTTTTGCGATTGGAGAATAACTAATGCGGAGAGAGATCATCTTGGGCTGCTTCTTTTACAAAATACCCCCAGAGCCCGTTCCTTCAAAATATCAGTCAGTGATTTCTACTCAAACCAATTTGCAGCCTTCTAAGCATTTTCTTTCGTTCATTGGCCTAAGCTGTTTTAATTACGTAAACTTTGCCCCCTACTCCCCCCAGCAGAGATTCTCCCTACTTCGATTATCAGCTTTGCTAGTAGCATAGGTCGTTATTTTTCCCATCACTTGTCATTACTTTGCTCAATTCAGTACAGGTTCAAGGTCTCTAGATTTCATAAGAGATACTCAGATAGAACAACGACCGAGTCAAGTTTTTTGGTTCAGTTTAGCAGACATCATCCAGAGTTGGTATTTGCAGGCAGAATTCTCCAAATAATTTCAAAATATTTCGAAGAACAAAATGAGCTCTTTTTTGGCTGTTACCTCCGACAACTTAGCCATAGCACTCAATAAGTTTAAGACGATTTAAGATTAGAGCGACGTTTTGCAATTTTGTCATTTAAACACATCAATAATATTATTTTTTATCTCTTTTCAAGATGCTCGATGGATATTATACTAAATTTGTTTCTCTGGTCGCCTTGGACGGCTTTCGGCGATTGCTGTTCACTAGGTGACTACCGACTTAACTCTGAATCTTGATTTTGATGAATCGCATAAGTCGCATGAAAACATTTTTTTTATTTCGCCTAAATACCTACAACATATTGATCTTTGTGAGCAAAAGAGGGGCAAGCACGGTAATACCCATTTCCAACAAAGCTTTGCTCATAGAGAAGTGTTCATCAAAAATTCTGATATCGTTAAGTTGTTAGCGATCCAACGCAACCTCACTTTTCAGTCTTTCAAATCCATTTTGTACATTGTTTTTATTCATTCTGCAACAATTGGTAAATATAGGCGATTGGTGTGTGTACGACCGCATCTAAAATTAGCGAAACACTTCTTCTTTAAGGTATTTTTCCCCATTAGAGGGCAACGCTTTAGCAATACCCGGAATTCTCATTTTTCTAGTGTCACTAAATCAACTGTGTCTTGTAAACTAAGGGCCGGAATATTATGGAATTGAAATACATTTCATTTGAAGATTAATAGTATGTAAATAACACATAGATGCGTTTATAGTTGTGACATCTATATGTCACACTTAGAGCTGAGAGAATGATGACCGGTGATCAACCGGTGAAAATAACATTGCAAAGTGCACGCCGGCACGTACACTAGTCTGGAAAGTCTATTTCCAAATCACTTCTTGTCAAGATACGAGGACTGTAATGGACACAATTAATACTTAAAAGATACGAACTCGGGAACATTTTGTATGTGACAGGAGGCAATAGGAATTCGATCGTGAGCAAAGTTACTTTTTTATGAAAATAGTTTTTTTTTATCTTTTAGTCGATTAGCGATCCTCTAGATTTTCATAAATGGACTTTACTTTACTTTTTCATTGAGTCATGACGCAAGGGCAGAGTGGAAGCTTAACTCCACATCCTTCATGCCATAACAACTCGAATAGAGTTCTTTTCGTAATACTGTAAGTGTCCTTAAATACTTGGTTGTTATACTAGTGTTATCAAATATAGCCCAAAAAAAAAAAGAAAAAATATTATGAGGATTTTATTAACTTTCCCGAAAGTCTTTGTACTTTTCGAGTATTCGTTTGCAATCATAACTCTTTCCGCGAACATTTTGTATATTGCCAGAGCTGCTGTATAACATTCACGTTAAGCAAAGCAAATAACTGCTACTCAACATAAAGTCCGTCGTTCGTGAACTTCATGTAGATAAGGGCCATAGCGTGTCATCATGGCCGGCATTCTGAGAATAAACTCTCGATCTTACTCGCTAAGTCCTCTCGCCAGATGTTACTAAATTTATTTGATCAAAGTAAATAAGTAAGTAAGTGTGTAACCTCCCCTAACCCTTATTTCCATATGACGAGAAACTCCCTCTCAAAACTTTACTGACTCATTTTCCTTTTGTTTTGCACAGAGAATGTAAAATTCGAAATTGATAACCACCATTAAAACGACAGTAACCCTAGCAAAACTTTTTAATAATAACCCGCAACTGCCAACACTTTTCTGTACAACAAAAGCAAAAGCAAAAAAAAACCAAACTTTTGCCGCCAAAACTAAAACCGACATATGAAGAGCGTAACGTCATTAAAGGGGAAAAAAAATACTGGCATGTTACGGTTGATCAATTGGTCAATTCGATGTCCTGCCCTGTTGTGAAGTAAACACCACGTGTCTCCGCTTAATTGCAAGAACAAGCACCTTAGAATCTATCTGTATAGTAGGGATAGTTACAACAACAACAAATCGATGTTATAATTATCAAATGTGTCTCAACTCCTTTAATAATTACAAGTGTTCACATAAATTTAATATACTTTTTCATCTCTAATAACGTAATCGTGCGAGAAGTACACAAAAAAGCAATTGATTGCAGTTTTCAGATAACCAGCCAACGGAAAGTTGTGAACATACATATATATATATACACGAAGGCATACACATGGCCACGAGCTCACATAAACTTGTAGAGATGGAATAGATACGCGAACCAAACTAAATAAATTTACAGCTGACCGAACGACCATTTGTCCGTTCGATATAAACAACTTGTCAAACAACAACAACGTTAACATTGGGGAGGTCTCCCTACTTCTGCCACTCATTCATTCGTTTATTCCTTTGTTCGTTCGTTCATTCAGGTGTAACCAGAATAACTGCATTGCTAAGCTATGTGCTGTTGAGGTATTACCACAACGACAACGACAACACAATGCATATATATGTGCATATAATGTGCTGAGGAGAACTCACCTTTCCAGTCTTTTGAAATGTTTGCAATTCATCCTTCTGCACCTGTATCTCGTATATGTTACAGCCTACATGCGTGTGACACCTGATCATGACATTGTACAAATCATCTAACCATTTAATGGCCATACGCGAATCTTCCTCGTATGCCTGAATGTGTGTCACCTGTTCCAAGGTAAGTTTTTGCAATTCCACGCTATCGCTAAAGATTTTACGGCGCGCCAAGGTAGTCTCAAGAATTTCGCGTACATTACAAATATCATCACTGTAATCAATGTGTAGGTCACGGCCAAGTGCATCCTTAACGGGCATCGATAACATATCGCTAAGTTTTTCGCCCTCTTTAATCAGTTCACGTTCAATGCTGACTGAAAGCAAAAAGACAACAATTTAAAAAAAAAAAAAAAATTTTTTTTATTTTTTTATTTATTTCAGAAATTTTTGACGTATTATGCCACCTAATCACCTAAGCTTTGTTGACTATCTTTTAGTTTTTTTAAACTGGCAGCAGCTTTGGTAAAATCTTCCATTTTGTTGTCCATGACTAGTGACTCAAAAACTTGGGTGGTCCGTTCAAAATACTCATTGACTAAACGATAAAATCTTAACGATGTTATTAACATATTACGTCTCCTCTCAAGGCGGCTAGCGAATGAACGGCAAACGAATTGCATAAAATCTCTTTGAGATATTAAATCACGATATGCCAGACCATCTTTGCAACCATTGTATGCATCTATTTTATATAAAAGTTCTCCATAAAAGCCATACGTTTCGCGGCACTCCATTTCAAGGACATTATGTGCCGTTCTTAATTGCTCGCAAGCCTTCACATCACAGCCAATAGTATGCTGGCGATTAAGAAGCTGTTCGGCTGTATTTAATATCCAATTAGTGACAAAAGCTACACCTTCCTCCAGCGAGGACAATTCACGTCCCTCTCGAACAATTTGCATCAATTCCAGCCACAAATTACGCAATTCCGTTTGTCGTTTTTCAATATCGTTTAAACGCAATTCAATGCGTGAACGTTCACAGTTCAAATCAAGTGGCAAGTTACGCTTCATTAAAGCACGTACTTGTGTAGACGCCGTTAAATTCGTTGCTAACTCGTTGCTAGCTAAGTGTGTTATGGCGGTGGGAGCTATTATTGCTGATGTCAGTGGCGGTGTTGGTGCATAAATTTCATTAAAACGTGTTAAGATACGATTACCTGAAATTAAGTTGAAAAAATTTCTAATTTATGTTTTCAATATCTTTTTGATTTATCGCTTTAAAAAAAAATCTCTCCAAGATATGAAATGCAGCAAACTTGTTTAGCGAAAAAAAAAAAAAAGAAAAAACAAATATTTTACAATTAATTATTGACGTGAAGTTAGCCCACTGTGCGTATACCACATTTTTGTCTTTGCTAAACGATCCGCTATCTTCACATTTGGCTCGTGCCTCCGCTAAGGCATAGAATGAACAGTTAATTGGATTATATATAAAGAAAACAACAAAATTATGGAAAAAAGACTAAACTAAAATAGAACGAACGAAGGAAATCGTTCCTGATATTATAAGAAATTCAAAAAAAAATTTATTCTTATTAAACATCTGATATGAAAGACAACTAATATTCGCATAGGTCATTGACAACTGAATTGTATTAATTCTCTACAATTTCTCATGATGAAGGCAGCAATCAAATTAGGTTTTTCTGATGTCGGTCGGTGGTCGGTGTCTTTTAAGACATATCATGAAACTGAAATTGTATTGATTCCCTAAACTCTTTCATAATTAATTAAGAGTCTTACGTATACGGGCGAGCGGGTGGGTATATATTGCGGATCTTTGTGCGGATCAAACCTGAGGATGACAATGAATTTCGATTTTAAACTAACGTTCTACCTCCGAAAATCGTTGCAAAACGATTTGCACATTGCTGCCTTACTCTTTAGGTTCTGCGATCGTAAACAAAAATTTGGTTTATACCGTTTTATATGCTCGTCCTCCGTACTAACTCTTCATTTGAACATTCATTTGATTGGTTTTGTTTTCACTTCGCGGTAAATCGTAACCTGGTGAGGACATTTTTAGCAAAGACACAAACATAAAAAAAAAAGTGTAGGTTGTCTTGGTAGGCTATCTTCGCTTTGATAATTAATTAAATTTTTTTACAGCGCAGAGAGAAATTTCATGTGCCAGTTGCATTTCGAATCTATACTCTGGTTGAAAATTGCATTTCCAAATGATTTTCTCGCCTGTTTAATAAAAATCTAAAACCTGTTATGACATGAACATATGTTATACGAAACATTCACGAGCAAATTTAACCCAAAATGAAGCCATAAAAACGCATTTGGTCGATATGCGTTCATTTTCAAACACGCACAATGCATTTGCAGTGCATTTGCACATAAATATATGCGTGTGGTTTACCTTTAAAGTGTTGACAACAACATTAACGTAACATATAATAGCAATCGTATATCCACTCCTGTCTATAAGAAATTATTATCGCGAGGAAAGGTGCCTCACTCCCAGCATTTACTGAGGTCGAAGTATAACAAGAATTTCTACTTTGCGAAATTCGAAATTTCAAGCTCTCAATTCGGGTCAATGATTTCTCCTTTCTTCTGAGGCGAGCCTCTGTTTTCTTTTTTCGTTTTTCGTTTTTCGTTTTTTTTTTTTTTTGACTCTTGAAACCTTGTTGATTGATAATTATCTTATTTAAAAATTATTTAATTTAACAACAATTCCACTGTTGTCTAGACTAAAATATGTGACTCTCTGATCAAAAGTAAATCACTTTCCGCTCGCATTGTCTATCTTTTAGAATTCATTTTCAATATAGATCAGAAGACCTCCTTTAGGACGTTTTTCTTTAATTATTTTTTTGTCTTATTTCGATCTATTTATGTAATATTCTGCTTCTATTTTTTTGTTGTTGTTTTTTTGAAATATGTATCATATTTATATTTCAATATGTATTATAATTTTGTTTTTGTTTATGTATATATTCAGAAATTTGATCAATTTGGCTTAAGGAAAGACTTCTCATGTTAATTTAAATTAAAATAAATAAATAAATAAAATTGTCAACGTGTCTGCATTACTCTCACTCAGGTAATGTAACAATGAAGGTGAGTTTAGAAAAGTGCAATAAAGCAATAAAAAAAACTATTAAGAGATATATACATATTCCCACCGCTGTCTAATAATTGCGTTTTAAAATTAATGAAAAATTGCATATATTTTTAAAAACAACCTGAAACATTATAGTCGTGCAACGCCGACCATTAGGTACCCTACATCACTTCCCTTAATACAATTATTCATTCGATTTCGGTGACAAGTCTTCAAAAATTACCTGACGCCTGAAAGAAAGGCATACTTTTCTTGAAAGCCCGCATATTGAAGGGTACCCAAAAGATCGCATGGCGTTATCCAAATTTAGCAACTTTAATTTACTTCCTACAAATTTTATTATTTTTCAGTTTCCGTCATAAAAAACAAGAAATTACATTTTCTCACCATATAAGGGCCTGCTTTCCATGACAACCCACCATATCTTAGAGTCTAAAAAATAGACTTATGTGATCCAAATTCCCTAACGTTAATTTTTTTGCTAAATAGTTCATAAGGATAAATTTTCATTGTAAAATATTAAAAATTTAACCCCTTTCAGAAAAAATCTTATATGGACTAGCGACCAAGAAATAGACCTATGTGTTTCACATTTGGTCCAATTAATTTTTATGTTAAATTGCCATCATGAACAAAATTTCATTATAAAACATCAACAAATGGGCCTTTTTGGCATATAATGACTTAAATTTCCTGAGAATCCCTATATGTTATGATATCCAAAAAATAGGTCCACGTGGTCTAGTTTTAGTAAGGTTGATTTGTGTATTAATTTACTGTTATAAACCAATTTTCACCATTGAATAGGAAAAATTAGACCTTCTTGCCGTATAAAAATTCAGTTTTCGTAGAAACAACTATACGAGAGGGTGTTCAAATAATTGCCCCAGCTGATCCAAAATTTTCACAGCAATTTATAATGCCAAAATACCATTACTCAGCGAGTTTTGTCGAGAAATTTTGAAAATTGTAATTTTTTTCGAATGAGAATGGTCGAAATGGCTCACCCTTTTCGGACTTTTCCACACTTTTCGTCGTTGGGCCAAAGCAAGTACCAAATTTCATAAAAATATCTTAAAAATTGCGACCTATAGTTTGAACACAAAAGTATGTGGGCAGACATTAAGCGGATAGAAGAACAGATGGAAATATAAGCTTAGATCCATTCAGGTAAACCGATCGGTACAATAAAAGCCGTCTGGATATTACGTTACATACGTCCGCACAAACATAATATACCCTGTACCACCAATGATGGCAGGGTATAACTTTAAAAGTAAAGCTCCCGTTTATATTTTGCATTGCATTATGTCCCTGTGTACATATAGAATTTGTTATTTACAAAAATGGAATGATAATTGCGCAAAAAAGTATTTAACGATAAACAGTCGGTATTTCGGGGGAATATTTCAAATTTTTTAACATACTCTTACAAAAATTGAAAGCTGAAAAAATCAATGCGCCTAGAATATCTAAGAGGCGTGCGATTCGTATTAAAAGTTGTAGTGAACGATTCGATTATAATAAAAATAAAATTTATTAATAACGATAGCGAAATTCTTCGTTCCAATATATTTAAGCTTAGCTAAGTACTAAACCCTTCAAAACACTGAATTATGATAATTGACGGACTTCACATTGTAAGCAAATAGTTTATGTGAATTAATACAATGCCAACAAGAATGATCACATGTATATGTTTACATACCTATATAGATACATTTATGTGTGTGTGTGCGAGTTTGTGTATGCATGTTTGTTATTTGTTTCTATTATAGGAGCAAACGTGTTTCTTTTTCGCATTCATTTATTTAAGTATTTTTTCTCTCAACATGTAACTGTTCAAACAAGTCAATGAAAATTACGTTAAAGCCGGCGAGAGGTATTGATGGTGTTCGTGGCGGACTGAAAATGAAAAAGGTTTGCTTTTTGCAAGTCAAGGTAAATATGCACATAAATAAGTACTTACATGCGTCAATAATTTGTTGATATTTCTGTTGTCTTTTAATTTCTTTATCTTTGATAAAAACAAAAGACTTAAGCAAAAAACTTGCATGAAAAAATTATTTTCTTTTATTAAATAAATTAAAAATTGTTATTCAAGAAAATCAATAATCTTATATATATGCATGCAAGAAAAATCAGGGATTGCCTTGAGCATTTTATTTCTGAAAACAAAAACGCACACACGCGGTTCGACCGATTACTTCTTACTGACTTACTGAATACATTGCACAAACAAATACGAAAATTATAAGCGCCTTGAAGCGAATTTTGGATTTCCACTCTCGGAGATAAATATTTATAAGGTGATGTTAATAGACCGCTCACTAAACTAAACTGTACTTGACTTTGTTTTACTGATTGTCACCGATCAATTTTATTGTCGAGATCAATTCCATTTTCTTGGTAAGTGTGAAAGAGATTTCAAGCTTATCAGGGCCATTTGCTAAACTAATACGCATATTACAGTCTACCAATTTTTCATGATTCTGGAGATAGGGGAAAGATGTTACGGCAAGAGAAAGCAGAAAGTTTAGAAAATTAGCCAACGAAATATATTAAGTGTGCAAATAAGTTCTCCAAGTTGAAATTGGCTGCTTTATAAAATCGACCTGACGCATTCGTTTCTTCCGAAAAACTTTGCACACACATAACTTACATATTGGAGCTTATACGGTTTCAGTTTCAGTTCAACCTGTCGTTCACTGTACATCATATACGTATATAAATTTATGTTATAGTTGCATTGGCATGACAAAATTAGTGCAAATCAATTTTTCAATATTGTTTTGTAAAAAAAAAAAAAAAAAAAAATTATTTATTAAGAAATTTTAAATTAGTTTTTATTTCGGATGAATTTTAGAGACAAAAAAAAAAGTAAAAGTCATAACTTTGTACTTACAAACCTTACTCACCCAAATCCATAGTTGCTTCGATGCTATTGTGCACGGTTGCTTGCACTTGTGCACATTTTTTTAACTCGGCGTCCGCTTCTGTAGGTCTCAGCGTTGATTTATTACTTTGTAGTAACAATTGCAAATTTTCCATAGCTGTTAATGTATTATTGTAGCATTTTTCAAACTCATCTATGATCTAAAATAATTATAAAGTTTATGTAATAATTAGCATTAATTTCGATGTTTTATTTCAACTTGCCTTACGTTGTTGTAGCCATAAATCGTAATTGAATTGAAGCGAACCACCTAATTCTTCAGGTAAATTATGCATATCGAAAAATTTTGTTAAACGTGCTTTCGATAAAATAATAGGCTGTCAAATAAAATTTTGATAAATTAAATTTTCGTTTACACATAAATCAAAAGTCACCTCTTCCTTGGTATAAGACTTTGTGCAGGTTTCTACATGTTTCTCCCAGAAGCCTTCCGACTTGACTAGATACAAAGTAATGTTTAGACCGCGAAATAAGCCATAAATAAAACGCGCATGTTGCCGCGATATACGGGCGGTATCTTTCTGAGCATCTACTATAATCGTAAGTCCTTTTTGTAAAATTAAATCGCTGAAATCGAAAATTCAAGCATTAAAATTTAATAAGTTAACAAATATATATGTAAGCAAAATGGCGAAACAAAAATCTATTCTTAAAAAAATGTAATGATTTGTAAAATAAACTCAATACATCTGCCAATACAACATGAAAAGTGTATCTTCAGGCTTTGTCTTCTTGTTGCTTTTTTATGCACTCATTATAGATGAAAGTGTTCGTCAATCATCATCTGTTAGTGAAACGTTTCAGACAGAAAGAGATAAAAGAAATTAAGCTTAAATTTGTTATAAAAATTTCTAATTGGTGGCTACTTATTAAATAAAAAATTGCTTATCTTTTGTACCGCAATTCCTGCACCATGAACATATAACCATAGCGTTCACATCAGATATTAATCTAGATCTAGGCAAGAATATTTTCTAGGAAACATCTTAATGCGGTCAACGGAAAACTGATTCTCATCCTGCAGCTAATGAGCTAATACTTGGCAGATTACTTTGAAATTTGACAGTTGTAGACTTTGTCTAGAAGAATAAACTTGCTTTTAAATATTCTTCTTATCATTCTCCTCAGGTCGACTGTAAAATGTGCAAAAACTAATGAAAATTTCCCAGCCCCCCCCCCCCCCCCCCCCAAAAAAAAAAAACATTTATATATCGAATGTTAGTTAAATTATCGATAAGATGCTATCAAGTTGTCTAAGCGAACAATCCAAAGTAAGGTGTATATCGGATAAGTGAATCTTTACTCTACTTTACAACCAAATATAAGAGAGCAACTATTAATGGATATTAAACACACACACTCTTAAGCCAAATAACTTCGTATAACGTTTTTAATTTTAAAAGTGTTTATAACTACTATCATGTGCTCTATTTCTACCACTATGTATCTGTGTATATAATCATCTTTTTAAATGTTACTTTAACCAATTAACTCAACTGGTTCCATAGTGTAGCGGTTATCACGTCTGCTTTACACGCAGAAGGTCTCCGGTTCGATCCCGGATGAAACCATTTGCCTTCGGTCGGTAATTTGTTTATTTTTTAATTTTTAACGATAAACAGTTTGCAACAACAAACCCTTGTTATGCCACACATACAATGCTTTCATCATAGTAGGCGGCAAATTTCGTCAATTAAATTCAGCACTTCTATGCTACATATAGAGATGAATGGGGATGGTAAGTGAGGATTCTGTTAAATCGTTTGTAATAATTTTCAAATTCTCATTTGTCAAGGATTTTTTTTCTTCTGATCTTTTTAAGCCATTTTGTGGTACTACACGACGCATATACATGTGTAAACTCGATCTGTGACCTCAACAAAACATAAGCATTTAACGTTCTATCCCAATTTTTGAGATCCCCAATATTTTAATAACTTATAACGGAGAACCAGACAGTCGGTCGGACGTATAAACAAACATAACTGATATAATTGGATCTTATGTTAGTCCAGGATATATACGTACTTGAATGTCAGAATGTTCGGCGATTATTCGATTTTTTTAACCAGCGACCAGATATTTTCATTCTCAGAACCTGTATGCCTTCTTTACGGCCTTACACCTCTCTTCTGCGTTTATTTTAGTTCATCTGATCGGAAGTAGAAGAAGAACTCACAACTAATCAAAAAGCAAGATATGGAAAAATCTTGACAAAATAGAGGAACAAAATTCCAAATTGACGCACACTGTCTTCCCGTTTATCAGCTTAACTTAGAGGGAGAGAGAGAGAGAGAGAAAGAGAGAGAGAGAGAGAGGGAAAGAAAGCTTCAACGGCAACTCAATTTAAACGTTTTCCACGCAATTTTTAGCTTTTCAAGGATAGATATAGAAAAAGTATTTTATTCTTTAGTTGCTTCCGTTACGATGGGAACATCAATATTCCTGCCCTTACCAAATCCAACCCCTTGCAGGTTTTGTTCTGCATTATAACTACGCACCCTGCTAGTTACACTTTATCACCACTAGCCCAACCATTGTGTATTTCTCTTCTCCTTCTAAATACAGATGTAATTGCCAATGAAAAATAGGATCGCGTCCAGATCAATTCTATTTTCAACTTTGTGTGAGAAAGAATTAAATCTACATACTGAGGGGACAATTTTTGTCGGTAACACTTCTTCGTCGACTTTTATAAAACTATTAAATGAATTCTTAGAAAACAATACGAATCACTTTCATATTAAATGTTTTTACTAAATTTATTCATAAAAGCGCGCACCAAGTGCTTCTATCCAAATAAAACACAGATTTTTTCTCTTATTGTTATACCTGTTGAAGTTCTTTCTATCTTTTATACCTTCAAAGTTCTATGAAATTATATATATATATATATATATATATATATATATATATATGTGTCTGTGTGTTAATTTATGATTTTTTTTTTCTATTCAAACGTTGATTTTTAGAAAGTCGCATAAATATAAAATAACTCCTTGTAAATATTCTCATTTTAATTAGAGCTTCGGAATACATCAAAAATTTTTTATTTAGAAAAATGGTAAATAAATATATATTTACATAAAATAAAATAAGAGTTTTTAGCCAATACAATATAAATACAATATTCTACTAACCTTAGTGAACGCTTCAAATACGTTACAGATAATTCCAAGCATTTGCGTTGCCAACTTTGCAAATCATTGACGATATTAACGATAAAGATTACTTTACCATTACGATCGAAACCGCCCGGCAAGTAGACGGTGCGTGTCTGTAAAGCGTTTAAGACATCTTCTTCCATAATGCTAAAGTTTTCTCTCCTTTCTTGTAATTTTTAACTTAAACTAATTGTATGTAATATGTAGGTTTTATTTGTGATATTTTCTATCTCTCTCTTACAGCAGTTAGTTTTCTTTTACATAGCAATCACGAATGCTAAGACTCTTATTAATTTTTGCTTATTTGATTCAAGACTGTGGGTATACTGGAAAGACGACACTTGTAACTCTTTATCGATCCGATATCCTTTTGTCTGTCCGTATTTGTTCAAGCTTAAGCTGCTGCAATTACGAAATTTGAATAATTTTCGTTAACACTTCATAAACTATGGTAGTAGTGGTAGTATAGTAGTATAGCAAATATGAAATCTATTATCAATATTGTGCGATCTTGCGTATTAGTATACTAGAGAATAACGACCTTGACTTTACCATTGTCAGGAGCACAATTATTAAAAAGAAATAAGCATTATCGTATATAGGACATATATGCAGAGTCTTCCTAACGAACTTCTTGCAACATATGATTTGATTATTGCGCTGCTTGTCCAGCATGTGGGTTTGTTTGGAAAAATCAGACGTTCAAACCGGTACCGTGCAGAAAGTACGCTACAAATTGATCCTATCTTGGAAATTTCACGTAATCGATAAATTCGAATCATCGATTACACTACCGTGTGAAAACATATATTTTCCTCATTGTTTGCATTTGTGGTGTGCTAGTACCACGTTACCGTTGGGCATATAATGACCGCATAAACCAATACACGTATATTTCAGCAGGCAACTTACTCACTTGCTGCTTGTCCCCCCTATTGAGACGATTTAAACGCGCGATTTTTCTGCGTAACTTGTCCGTGCCTAAAGTGAACTTGAATTTGAACAGTTGCTCCAAGATCCGATGGCAGTCTTTTGTTAAAATGTCAAAAAAAAAACTAAATTGAATGTCATGTCAACAAAAAGCAGAAAAAACGGGCGTTACATTTCCTATACTAATCGCATTCGATGATCAGTTCGTAGATTTCATTTTAATCAACACCTTCAATATAGAGCGTAGCTTAAGTTCGCTTCACAAGGCAGAGTTTTCTCCCTTTTTCTTCGCTTTCTGAATCGTTAGCATAAAAACGTTCTTAAAATTCCTTTGAAGTATTTTATCTTTTCGTGTTTACAATTTAATTACAAATTTTTGATATTTAATTAATTTTTAATTAATTTTTAATTATTATTGGCTTAATTATTTTTTGATTTTAAATTTTTAAGCGTTTAAATAAAGAGACATATTAGACTTTCTTTTTGTTTGATAGCTATGTCGCGGTACGTAAGTGGCCCGATGCTATCTATTTTCTCAACCTGGCTCGACTGCTATAATCGCAAATCATAAGAAACCATTCAATTTCCGCATGCAAGAATTATAAAAACAATGCTTGAAACAATCTCTTTTTTTTTCCTGTGGAACATCGTCAATATCTTATGCGAGAGTTAAAGATTTAACTTTTTATGTATAGGAACACGTTTGACAACTTTACCATTTATTTACGCATACATTTCTCTCTCTTTTTTACGAGCTATTTACATAAAACGCAAACAAAAAAAAAAAAAAAAAAACATTAAATGAATTTCACTATTTTCATATCGCTTTTTCCCCATTCAACATCATCCAAAAGAAATTTTTATTTAAATCATAAGAAAAATGCAAAAGTCTTTAATGCAAGTGCTTAAAAGTTTCTAGTAAGCGGCTGTGCGTTTATTTTTATGGTTAATGCTGACCATGTGACACATATAACCATTTCAGGTTATCTCATATTTATATATATATATATATATATATATATATATATATATATAGTTTTTGAAGATGTTTGCGGATACGTTAATATCACGCGGATAAAATGGGTACGCCAATGTATAATACTTTCGTCATTGGACATCCGAGACGTCGCAATGTATTTGAGAGCGGTTAAGGCCTCAGACAATTTGGCTTAAGCAAATAGCTGCAATAGCAAAAAATAGTTGACAGTATTCAGCAATTTCTTCCGCTAATAATATTTGTCCTGGCCCACCTCGAACACACTCTCTATATAATTCGCAATGTATTGGCGATCGTCCTGCGGAACGAAATCTGTTGTAATCATGATTACGAGATTTACTCTGAACTGACACTTGTTCTGAAAGTTTCTTTATCAGTCTTATTAGATTAAGCTCTCAGAGACAGACAAATCCCTCCCAGATAATTTTTTCTTTTTTCCTTTTCTCTGTCTGACGTTCAAAAATCAGTTAACTCGAACAAAGAGCTCCAACAAAATTACTATAAAACAATATTTTAATAAGATGGAGACTATTGTTTGTAATATTGTTTGTAATTTGTAAAATAATTCATAAAGTCAGACAATGCGAAATACGATCGATAGACAAAGCGAAGGATCGTCGGTCCATCTTCTAATCGAATATTATAACGAAGTTATCGGTAAATATTAATAGATTTGATTTAAAGCGCATATAACGTATTTTTCGTTTTCTATAATTTCTTTGATTATGTGCGAATAGGTCGCTTAACAATAAATTAATTGTTTTTGTTAAATTTCTTAAGATTTGTTCTCATTTAAAGAATGTGCAGCACTCCCTAGTATTTACTTAAGCATACAAATATTCAAGCTTTGGATTTCAACCAATAAAATATTTTAGTTACATTGCTATTGTGGCAACATAACATATAACATATTTCTAACACAAAAAAAGAAAAAAAAAAAAAAAAAAAACGAAAATGCAGTTAATTGTACAAATCTTTCCACATATGAATGTGTAGTTGACTTTATACCAGTTTTACTTTAATTTTACAAGTTGCTGTTTTATATATACTTGATGATAAAAGTATGTTGTTGTTGGTGTTTTTGCTGCTGTTACGGTTAATGTTGCATTGTCGTTTACTATAAACAACTTGCAGCCGACTACTTTGCAACAGCAAGAAAAATAAAAAGAAAAAAGTAGAAAAATAAACCGTCAAGAAAAGGCTCCATAAGAAAGAACGAAAGAGAGACCTACTTTAAATACGTCAGTGGAAACCTAAATAAACTGCCCCCAAACGTTTTAAACTTGTTAGTGGTTTTAAAGAATTGTTGCTTTTTCAATAACTGATAGCAGTTAGTTATAAAAGTTTCTTACGCTTCCACTCAAAATAATCAAATTTTTTTTTTTTTATTTTTTTTTTTTTTTTACTACAAGCATGCGAAGATGTGACGTCTATAAATATGTGTGTGCAGTTATATGTACAATAACAACAACAATAAAAATCTAAAAATATCATAGGAACACTTACTAAATAATCAAATTTTTTTTTTTTTTTTTTTTTTTTTTTTTTACTACAAGCATGCGAAGATGTGACGTCTATAAATATGTGTGTGCAGTTATATGTACAATAACAACAACAATAAAAATCTAAAAATATCATAGGAACACTTACTAAAACCGAACTATTTTGTTTTTCTAACACGCCTTAATATTTTTCGCTATATTAAATTTGTCATTCCGTTTGTAACACTAGAAATAATCATAATTTAAAACAATATTTTAGTTACATATTTCGGTCTAATTAATACTATTTTCATTATTACGACCGATAATTTTTTATTTTTTTAAGTTAATGGTAATTATTTCTCATTCCGAGTCAAATTAGCATTATTGCTCTCTTGGCCTATCCCTTCATTATCGTACAAATTGTAATCCATCAAAGCCAGAGATTTATTTTGTGACAATAGCTAAACGATTTAATTAAAAGCAATCAAGAGCTGTGGTGACGCACACAAAACATTGATACTTTTTATCTAACTTTATTCTAACTGAGAGTTTAATTGTGTGGGTTAACATTATACTATAATATAATGGTAGTTAAATACTCTTTAGTATTCAAGGTGCGTTTTCCAAAAGAACGATAACAGACCATTTTTCATAAGCCAATAAGAAATTCACTTCTTTATTTGATCACATATATGAGGGGCTTCTTTCTGCACGAAAGCAAGGTTAACGCCTTTCAACTTGTCTCCATACTTATAACCTACATATCCATCAACTTTTTGCGTATATATATATATATATATATATATATACATATAACACCCAACAGAATTTGGATTATAAATCTATCTTTTTTGATTATAGCAATCGACTCAGAAATTGATTCTATAATGTCTGTCTGTTACTTGCCTACTCATGTTCGCTTGCTTTCAACCAGTACGCCGTGGATTTTGCGCAAGCCAAATGGCAAATGCCATTGAGAATTCTGATCGATTTATTTCTACGTCGCGCTATATGAAAGGTAATAAAGTGTCATTTTTCATAGTTCTCAACAAAATCGAAAAAGTCTGTAAAAAGAAATATTTTGAAGGACTAAAGGAATTTGAAAAAGTTGGCTGGATCGAAACGATGCTTTGAACTTCATTCTGTATAAACAGACAGGTACATAATAGAAATGAGTTGAGCTCAGTTCGTTCTAAATTAAATCGCGCTTTTTACTTAATCACTGCTCGGCATTTCCTAAATGTTCTTCACAAAACTTGATGTTGTATAGAATCCTTGTCTTGTTGATCCTTGTCTCCAATAGGTAATACCATTAATTATTGAAATATATTCCGGAGGGATGTCCTGCATAACGCCTTGCTCTCTTTCGAAATTAATGCTCTGGGAACTGTACGTAAGAAAAAAGCCAACGTTTCTATTGTTTTGACCTAATTTATGCTAAGAAGATCTCGAGTGCCATAAACGTTCCTTATCCCCAACGTGTCTATATGAACAGTCAACATTCCGGCTGCAGCAAGTAAATAAAAACACTGCAGACGTGCGAGACCGACCATTAAATACTCAACACCACTTCGTCTAATACTTTTTTTTTTATTGTTTCAATTGTTTTCATGATATAATAATAAAAAGCATACCTTGTTCCCATACAAAGACGGATGGCTTTCACGGACGTTCGCATAGAAAAGAGGGCCCAAAACGTAACCTAATATACTTCAAATGTGGAATGATTTGTGAACAATTTTCTTATTCTTTGCCTATTTTCGTCATAAAGTACTAAAAATTGGACTTTTCGTTGTATAAAAGCTTACTTTTCATAGGGCAGGCTTAGGAACGTACACTTATATGGTTGAAATAGGGTACAGTCATGCTTTTCTATGTCCCATTACTGTTGTCGATCAATTTTCATCACAAAGCCGTAAAGCTTAGACCTTTTCATTCTGCAAGCGCTTACTTTCCGTGGAAACGGTTATAGAAGAAGGATTCAAGAAATTGGTTCAGTCAATTCAAGATGCTATAAAACAGCAATTTTTGTGAAGAAATTTTGAATATTACAAATATTGTTCACCTAACGCCAGCAGCTTTCTCAAAAGAAGAGATTGTATGTGAAGTGTTCGGAAAACTGCTTCAAACCAGCCCATTTTCGATATCAATCGTCCTTGGGCGAACATATGTCGGCACATCAAATTTGGTTCAAATATCGCAAAAATTGTAACATGTAGGTTGAAGCCAAGAACCCTCATAGAACAAACATAAGAAGGACGTTAGATGGACAAATGATTAGACTGACATACAGACAATCAAGCTAAAACCGATTCATCGATTGGTCAAAAGGTGAATCTACCTAAAGTCCCTTTGCGCAATAAACACATACATCGGCATAAACTTAATATAGTCTATACCAAAGGCACATCGCTACTAATGATGAAACTGTCAGCTAATTTCTTCTCATCAGTCTTCCTTAATACTCTTGATGCATACAATTAATTAAACTTATCTTTCAATTAATCGGAACACATATGAGCGGTGAAAATTGGACATCCTAATGTGCTAAAATTTGGAAATCTGAGTTATTGTAATGTAAAACATAGACGGACAGACGAATAGATAAAAATGAAATGAAATTTACTGAGGTACGTATACAAGCAGAGTAGACAAACACTGACTTTTCCAGCATGGCTTCACAATATTGAACACAATCTTTTGTTATCTATCATTCGCAATATTAATTGAATTTTTTTGTATTATTCAATACTTTGTAGCAAAGTAAAAGCAATGAAATAAACGTTACAAGGCCCACTATTAACAGCGTAATAAAATTTCGCCCTTTCTAGTAAAATAATTCACTTTCTTTTCGTATTAAGGTTAGGCAAAGTTGTGCTAAAGTTTTCAATCCCTACTTTTATCTTCGTCTTCTTCTTCTTCTTTAATATAACAGAAAAGCGTCTAAACAAATATTAGAACTTTTTCTGCATAGAGCTTAGGTACTAAGTATGAAAATTCCGCCGGCTGTCTTAATGTAAAAACCTCTACTTTATTATTTATGCTTACGGCTCCGGTATTCGCGTACAGGCATGCACAGGCAAACCTAGTTCCTCTTTAAGTAATTTAATCTGGTAGCAAGCACGCTTCAGTATACCTTTCATTACGTATGCTTTCAAGTGCAAAATATATGCGCTCAGGGAGCAGCGACAAAAAAAATATAAGCCATTTGATTGTTAAAGAACAACAACTACACGAAACCGCTAAGAATGTTGTTTCTTGTCATAAATTCAGTTGACAAACCACATCTTAGTTGTTAAGCAACGTTATTGAAACTTGTCATTGCTTAGCCCGAAGTGTTTTCTTGGCTGCTCTTTTTTTTTTTTTGCCATTTTTTCTTGCCATTTCAAACGACTTTTTCTTGTTTGTCTTTGTGTTAACTAACAAACCAAATATATATGTAACTACTTCGTGTTGTTGATTTTATGGTCATTTAGAAAATATTGCATTTATCATTATTTCTTAACGGATGAGAGTGTTTGATTACTTAACCATTACCACTATTATTACTGCCAGCATACCATCGTCATCATTATCATCATTACTACGGCTTAAATTACAAGAAAAGAAGAAAATTTCCTTGTGATTTTACCTTACATTCACTAGCAGTATAAAGATGACGGTATATTTATTTTATCATATCACTTTTCCTTATACACTACAATATTTTAAAAACAAGCAATACAAACTTTTGGGACATGTATGCCGTAACAGTTCAATCTAGACAATATACTGGACGATGACCACAAGTGTTGCGAAAGACTGTCAAAAAAATCTGCACTAATTTCGAAAAGACAAAAATTTAATTCAAATTATAAATTCTTTAGAAGCTTTCAATATCCCATAGATGCCATAGATCCGAACTCTCGTATAATTCTATCGACGCTATCGATGTCCATTAATGATTTTAATTAAATAATAGATTTTTTCATATTACATACTCACATAAGTATTGAGCTTTAATCAATCTAAACCCTCACAACCATACCCGGTTAATATGATCGCGATAAGTTTATTCCCAAGCTTTTTAGTAAAGCAAATCAAGGTATTTTTATATACACATAAGTTTGTCTGAAAAGTATTGAGCGGTTAAAGGATTCAAAATTCACAGATTTATTTCTTGTACCTATGTAATGAAATATAAAACGCATTAGCTTTCATTTTATTATTTTTAGGCTCAATACTTTTTAATGTACATATTATTTGCTTCATTATATTGAGCATCAGAAGTTGACTTTAAAATGAAATTAACTCTTTTTCTCTAGAAAAGATAAACGCGCATAATTGATAGCGCAAAAGACGCAGTTGAGGCAGGTTTATGTGTCCCTCACGTGGTTCACTTCTATTGAGTCGTTACTTGCAGCAACAATGTATGTAAACGCATCGAAAATATCCGAAGATTTGTTTTCAATATTTAAGTGAATTTCATAATTTAGGTTATGTGTGCTTCTTGTTGGTGTTTTTCCAGAACTATTTGATACTTCTTTGAATTCAAGCAAACAAAGAAAAAAAGTAACAAAAAATATCACTGTCATCGCTCATATTGAATTACGTTATTGTATAACCGAAGAAGCATGAAATTGTATGGTAAACGGTTTGTGTAGCATGTCTGAATGTTTGCATTTTTTTTCTTTTCTCTATCCCCCTCTCACTTGCCCCTCTCTCTCTCTCTCTCTGTATATGTATCTGCATGGCTAACCCGTAATGAGCGGAAACAAATCTTAAATTTTAAGTCGGACACTTGAACATTGTAACGAAGCCCATAAACAAAAATTGCTAACGCTGCCTGCAAATTAAGTTCTTGGAAACACTTGAATCGATTAGTCCCTTGATAAATACCGTTTGTTCCAATAGTAAAAAAGAAAGCTTAAGACTCAGGTATTCTCAGAAAAGCAATGTGCTTAGGAGATCAAAATTGATCCATTCATTCACTATCGCTATCATCATTATTAGACTCAATACTTTTTGAATTACATGTTATGCAGCTCATAAACTTAAGCAATAGCCGTATACAACAAGAAACAAAATACGGATTTAAGTTTTAAATATAACTGAATTTTACTAGCAGTCACCTTCAAGCAGCTTAAAAAGCGCTTTTCGTATCAAGACCATTAGCAGAAGAAAAACACTGTAAAAAGAAATGTTCAAAGAGTAGGTTATTTGCTTCTACTTTCCATGGGCATCCTATCGTTCCGGCTTGTATTTTAATCGCAAAGAGTGTCTGGGTAGCCAGCCAACCAAATAAACAAAACCGGGTCAAAGAAAACTCAATGAAATTTCGATAGGATATAATGGTGGGAAGGCGTGGCAAACTTCTTTGATTCCTGCACAGCCACTTTAAGATCATCCATCGAACATACTCGGAAATCTTTTTTGCTTATAAAGACATGTAGGCGTTCTCAGTCTAGGTTCCATTATGCGCGTAGATTGGCTCATTCTCAATATCAGCCCGCTCAAGAACTTCCAACATTTTTGCAAAATTTGAAGAAGATGTTTGCATTTTTGCGACCATGATAATATTTATCACAGACATTACGCGGACACACAGACACATTCACATGACAATGTATGTATTGTCTCGGAAGCCTCCGAAGCTTTCTTGTGAATGTTGAACACATTTTAACTACCTTAATATGACTTCATTTTCGACTGCTCGATGTCCATCCGAAATTTTTTGTTTATAATGTAATATATATAACTATATATACATTAAGGAAATTTGCATAATAGGCATATATATATATATATATATATATATTATATATTATATCAAAGATAATTAAATCCGCATTTCGATTTTGACTAAGTTCTGTGTATTTTTCCAATATTTATACCTTACATCACTTTTTACAAGAATATAAGTTTAAGCGGATATATAGAATATCCTGGAAGGACTTGAAACACACCCACTTTTCATTATAGAATTGGAATCACTTTCTCGAATAGAAAGAGATAAAGAGTGATCGCACTCTAATCGGTAACTACGCCGCACTACGCCGCGGACACTAACTTACTAGTCACAATTCTCATCTACTCGTCTATTAGTGTGGACTAGATTGTAATATAAAGGACCTTTATTCTCACCTTAGTTTGAGGCTAAGACGATAGGCCACTTCGCAGAAAAATTCTCATAGGTCTTACGTAAGGCGCTTTTTATCAAAGATATTTTCGGAACTTTAATATATTAAAGAAAAATGACGATTTTTTACTTAGTCTACTCTGTGTGAAAGGGAGATAAAGCAGGCCTAAGTTGATGTGTTTTAACAAACTATTTGGAAGCAATATCTACAACCAGGGCTTTAACAGAGCCAACGTGCGCGAATGAAAGGTGAGTGGTTTAAAATTTTCTTCTTTAAGTAAGCGTAATGGATGGTTGCTTCATTCGAACCTGCGTATACCGTAAAAGTATTTTCGGAAATTTGAACAATCCTTAAATAAAAAAAAATGCAACATTTTTCGAGACCAGTAAGAGTTCAACACAGAAACTGAATCATCATGAATCATGAATTTTTAAACCCGTCGCTAAAAAGTGAGGGCTACGGATCAGAGGGCTTGCAGAATATATGTCGTAAGATTCGAAATTCATATAGCAATGTTAGCCTCGTTATCGTCACATGTTCGAAAACTTATAGTTAATTGAATTCAATTAGAGTTCAACACTTGCTGTTCATGTTTTTACCTGCAGGCCGCAGATCAAGTTTGAGAAGGGGCGTAATTCACGCAAAACCGCACCTATCCTAGATGAAAGATCGACAATTGTGATCCATACGCATTAGCGTATAACTTGATACTTCCGTTATATGTCTAGATTATCTATATTTCACTTAGTGTTCCGCTATGCAAGTAACACACAAGCATGCCCACATTGAGCGAAAGTCTTCAATACGTAGCATCTGGTTGCTATAAGAATTGATACGAATCTTTCCCAGAACTACAGGAGCAGCCTGTTTACAAAGAATCCCTATCGTCTAATTGACTCGCACACTCTCGCACTTATCAAACTATAATACTTTACAACCTTTATGTATTGGTTTGTTGAGGTATAGAAGATCAATAGTTTGCTCTAGAGTAAATCTAATTTTCTCCCTTAGTTGCGAGCACCCTCCCATCTATGCTAACTTAACCGGCTTGAATACGATGACGTAGATCTAGCTTAATGACAAGCTATGTTATCTCAACCGTGTCGATACTAGGTGTGCAACTAAATTTCCGAATGTCAAATATCGATATCGCTAATGTTACGCAGTGGCTTGTAGTGGCTTGGCCATCTATCAAAAATGATCAGCCGTAACACTAGCACATAGTGCCAGCAATGCAAACATTTTTTAGTTAACAACAAAGATATTGAGTTTTGTGCCAAAAAAAAACATCTTTTGCGGGAAATTTTACTTTTCATGCTTAATCCGAGCGACGCTGAACAGTAAAGCGTAGTGCACAAACGATGCGAAAAAGGCATGACGCGGGACTACGTAAACCAATAACAACGACAATGACGCTAAATATCCATGACAGCACCATTTAAGTATGCGCAGCTGGATATGATGTATCAGAGTTTGTTTCAAGCAAATGAAACGATCATTAGGGAATGCCACCAACAACAGCTACTGCAGCTGTGACGAATGGAGCTCGTGTAGCGAAGCAATTACAATTAAAGGTGATTTCAAAACCCAGCAAAACCGTCAAATATTCTGATTTGAGTATATCGGCATTTTACTTAATAAGAAGATGAAAGAACGACACAAATAATTGAAAGAATTCAAAATTGCTTGTGACTAAAAAAAATTACTTACTACAAGCAAAAAAATATTTTCATTTTTTTTTTTTTTCATTTTTAAGTCCAGATACGACCTATCATCAATGATCCGGCTCCAATTGTATTTGTCAAAGGTGTACGGCAGGTATTGGTCGAATTCCCAAGATTTCAAAGTAAAGGAATTCTCTTACTATGGCAGGTTGTTTTTTATGGAATGACTTGAAATGTATAAGAGATTCGGGACATTTGTCTTTTCATTTGATTATTCTATAACCAGTCTGAGGAGTTCTTAAGCCAATTTCTTATTAGCCCTATTAACTTTGGGAATGAAAATTTTAAATTTCATGTTTATAGAAAGTAACTTTTTGACTTGATCGTAGAGAGCTTCTCAACTGAAACTGACAACTGAAACTAATATAATATGAAAATTTATTAACGTAAAATATATAAAAAAAAAAAACTTTTACAGCACATGGAGTTTTCATGCTGTCGTTGTTGTATAGACTTCAGCCTATAATAATTGAAGACACAGTTCGCAATCAATGAGCATAAAATTAAAACAGAAGAATTCATAACCTCAAATTTTATGCACATAAATTACACAACTATTAAGCTCAATAAAATCAAGAAAAGTTATCAACAATTGATAAAAACTCATCAGGCTACTCGATACATATATATATATATATATATATATACATATATATTAATTTATTTAGATGAATAGATTAGACGCACTGCCGATAAGACCAAGATATCGAGTAGCCTCGAGTACACAGATAATCGTAAAAAATAAATTAAACACGTACATACAATTGTCGGATATTGCTTTCATTTTTGATCGGAGCCAAAAGCAATTATTTAACATGATATACGAAGATTGAGCCGTTCTTGTTATTCATGGAATTATTTGGAATACCGTATAAACGTACATCGTTTAACAGTCAAAGGGAACAGAATTTAATAACGTTGGCAAAATATATAAAGGGAGGAGGAAGGAGTAAGGAGGAAAGAGGAAGAAGGAAGGAGGAAGGAGGAAGGAGGAAGGAGGAAGGAGGAAGGAG
>KK502452.1:225163-275163 GCA_000688735.1 Glossina austeni
GAGAGAGGAGAGAGGAGAGAGGAGAGAGGAGAGAGGAGAGAGGAGAGAAAAGGGAGCTATTTGGTTTGGATAGATCAAGGATTGGAACAAGTTAAAGAAAGCACTTAGGTAAATTGACATCCCGAACACGACGCAGAACACCCCATAGTTAGTTAAAAATTTTTAATAAGAAATAGTTTTCACTTTTAGTGTCATTTGTGTATTATATAAGAAAGAGGCTAGAAGATGAAAATTTTTTTAATACATTTTAGTGGAAAAAAATATTTACTGCAAATGAATTGATCTAATCGAACTAACGATAATAATAAATCGCGTACGTGAATCTTCTTTTCTTTTAAACAAAGTAAAATTAACGATAATTCGATGATAATTGCGTTGATCTCGCAATAATAACAACAACAATAACAACAAAAAACAAATTGATCGTTTTACATGTGTTAAATTTCAAGTTGGAGTTTCTTTTAGAGTCCCAGCCAAAAGAAGTTGAGTCAAATATTAAGTTAACTAAGCGAGTCAGTTCACATGTAACACCGAAGGAAACCATTTATTTACTTAAACAAGAGAGAATACTTCCGTATCCATCATTATCTTGTAAAAGAAATTTGATTAGAAGATATTACGAGTGCTCATATACCAGATCTATCGATCTATTGTCAATTTATTTTTATCTCATTTGAAAACACTTTACAGACATTAAAAGCCATATGTCATACTCTGTCTTATAACATCGTTGAATATTTCTCGGAATTGACATATAAATGTCGACCATCACAACATAGCCACATTCCGTTGTAAAAAGTGTCAACCTTCATACAACACCTGCCAACATTTAATGTCGCTTCGATCACTTGTTCATGAGTTACAGTGATGCTAGTAATGATACGTTGCCTAGAAGAGTGTTACAGCAGCTCTTCTCCGCCAAAAGCAAAAATTTGTAGGTGATTTACTGATTTTACTGATGAAGTCAGGTTATGACATCGTAAAGCGAAAGATAGCTGGCATCCCAAAGTTATCAAGAGGCAGTGTATTATTCCATGAAACAGTGGAACAAAGCGAAAAAAAAGAAAGCAAAACAAAAACATCACACACAAGTCACAAGTCGATGGCTGCAAAGTTGCATGAAAAGAGGTTCGTCTTCCTGCCCCCACTACACAGTATTCCTCACACCTAAGCATCGGCGGTTATCACTTATTGGCAAATCTCATGTGGGAGAGCTGCTTAAAGCTTTTTAATTTCAAGCCCAACCGGGCTTATGGCCAATGTTCGCTGGGTTTTGGGAAATCAACGAGAGTGATTGGGAAAATTGTTGTTTAAGGGAAATTTATTTTTTTTTTTTTTCAAGAACTTTTCTAGAAAGGGGAACGGAAAAAGTAGTTTGGTATGCCCTCACTTTCTGATTGTGTAGATAGCGTAATAGTAAAGAACAGTATTCGCGCCTTAGGGCGGTTCTTAGATATCCCCTTTTTGCAACCGTGTAAGTTCGAAAAAAACCCAACGGACGGTCGTATGGATTTGGTTGGGAAATCGGCTCAAAATCACAAACTAATAAAAGATGGGCGTAGATATGCACTTTCCAAGATGAAAGATGAATTTTCCCATTTTTCAGTACCACAAATAGAAGATATTCGCTTGATTCGCTCTGAGAGAAATTTTTGTAAAGGAGATCTGCTTAAGGTAAATGTATGAAAAATGTGAATGTGTGGGCCAATGAAGCTTTTCTTATTTCGATTGAGATTTATGTTACTCTAAATAATATAAGCGATCAATTCCAGTTACAAGTTTTTTTTTAGTTTCTTGGCTAATGGGATCGAGTTCTCTGGCCTTCAAACGAAATCTATCGGGCATAATATCGAAAGGCGAGAAAACCCACGTAACATATTTTAACCTTATCACTCATATATGTAGGATTTTTCAAAGGTCAAAGGAAAGATGATGCCAAAATGACAAGGCTTAACAACAAGGACCCCATAGCGACTTAACCTTTTTCTGATTATCTAAAATTTGTTTTCTAAATTAAATATTTTTTCATCATTTTAGTAGAATTTCTAATATTTTTAGTTTTGTTTCCTTTATTTTAGTTTAGTTTTTTTTTTTTTTGTTTTTATGTTTATTATTTTCCCTTTATGCCGATTAATTAAATTAATTGCATTAAATTACGTACAGAATTCCGCAATGAAAAATTCACAAATTATTTTATTACATTTTAATGATTTGCTTATTTATTTATTCATTTATTCCATACTCAAGCTGCGCACAAGCTAAGGTCGCGTATTTTCATTAAACTTTTTAAAATATACCTTTGCATTTATAGGAATTTTTGTTTTTTTTGCTCGATCACATTAAATATTTTTAAAGGTTAAAATGCTTTATTTTCTTTCCTTTTTTTTTTTAATGAAATTTACTTTTATTATGTTTTATTTTTGAAGAAGAATGAGGAGGATTTTAAATTTTATCCCCTTCGACAACCGTTTCAGCCGTTTACACCGTTTAGTCGCACCTCTAAGCTTCTACTAAAGTTTAAATAAAAGCTTATAAACGTTGCAACAACAACTTTCATCTTTTGCAGTGAATGCTGACAAACCCAGTCCAACTGTTTGGGCCTGAGTTGGAGTTGTAACTTGTGTAGTGAACTACTGTTTTTCTGTTTTTGTTTTTCATGCTTTTATTTGTTCTGTTTAATTAATAATTTTTTTTTTGTTCATTTGATTTTCTTTTCTTTTTTTCTCTCACTGCTAGTAGCGTTTTACTTTATAACACTAGCAGAGCTAGCAGCAACAGCGGCAGCAGCAGCAACAGTAGTAGTAGTAAATGGATTGTCGTCACATACCAGACATATTTAAAAAAAGAAAAAATAAAAATAAAAAAAGTAACTTCAACATCATTATCAAGTAAACGGATGTGTTGTTCTTTTATGTATTTCTCCCTATATTTCTTCACATATTTTTAAAGTCCTTTTATAGAGAGAGATTTTGTTTGTAAGTTTTTGCCTTTTTTGCTGATTTACAATGCAATCCATCATTAAACAGAAAGAAAAAGAAAAAAAAAAAAAAAAAGAAGAAGCCAAAGCTATAAAGCAAGAATAAATATTGCAGATGCGTAACTACCGAGTTTGGTGGTTTATTGAAATGTGTTGTAAACGTTACAATACCCATAGACAGTGGAGTCGTTCCGTAATGAAATTACTCAAAAAAAATTGCATTCTCTAGAATATTTGAAGTGTATGCAGTGCGTGAACACATTCATGTATCACGTCTCAATTTTTCATTCTAACTTTCTCTACTTATGATACTTTTCAGCCGACAGTTATAGCCAATACAGATACAGGCAAGAATTTAAACCTCACCGAAAATATATTTATTGCATAAATTCATGTTTTCTCATTTTGTGCTTTATTGTCGCCAAAGCACAGGACAGTAAACCTTGACATTCATCAAATTCCGATATTATGAAACCTAGCGGAAAACGAAACGTCGACCAGATCAATGAATGCAGTACAGAAGAAATCAAGGAAAAATGCTCCAATCACTCCAACAGGAAATTCAACAAAAACCGCCATTCTTTCCGGATTATTATTTTTTTAGCTTATCAAGAAAGCACCTTGGGTTATATTTTGTTTTACGGAACCTTTAATGCAGAGGAAGAGGCGCGCCCGAACTTCTAACCATCCAGTTTTAGGAAGCTCGCCAAACACTTGGTGTCTGATTCTGCAGATGGCCTCACATTCACATAGAATATGAGTTGACAGAATCTGCATGAATCGGTATCAAACATACCCATGAGTTTTAGATGGTACCTCAAGCTATTATGACCCGTGTAGAAGCCGGTCACTAGACGTAGATCGTTTCTTTCTAGTTCCAGTACTTTGTGTTCCCTGCCGGATGATTTTATGAATCTTTTTGGTATTCTTCTTTCTTATTACAAAAAAATTGAAGACGCAACTTAAAGCTCCCAATGAAAAGCTCTACAATATTAAGGCAACGTAAGGAAAATTTTTAGCAGCTTCCTTAGTAATTGTAAGCGGATTTTTAAATCGACTTTGATATAAGTCAAGATACGTACGATCATGTTTACGTTAACACCTATGCGTCACTGTGTGCGCTTTACATATCTTTAGCAAGTCCAAATTGTGTGCTCCTTGCAGTAGTATCAAAACGATTACTTTGGCACCGTTTTTAAGTCTCTGGGGCATTTTCTTATCCCTAATTCACGTTTTAGTCGCATGCTATGATATTGAATACAAAAAACATACCGTACCTGAGATTTAAGTCCGCGAATGGCTGACTGGATAATCGCATCATTTCGACAGATATTGACTGTTGTAATGCATAGACGAGTTTACAGTAACAACCTTTGTCGACGATAGTTGCCGGTCTATGCCATAAAGGAATGGAAAGTATATGAGACTTAGCGAACCTGAAGTGTACATTGCATGTCAGGCTTGTGATCACAAAAACTTTGTACATATGATCGTTGTACGGGCGACTACCAGGCGTGCTATTTGTTTGAGGAGATCGGTGTTCAAGATGTGAACCAAGAATATAGAGATTCTTAACAAAACAATGTTGATAGTCTATGTAAAAGTCCGATAAATGGCGCAGTTATGATCACTAACTAAACCTGAATCTAGTGAAAACATGTAGGAAAATTATAGTCGGGCAACACAGATCATTAGATACCCTACAACACCTCGCCCAGCACCGTTATTCGCTCTTTTTGGTAACAAGACACCAAAAATGACATATTATTTCCAATCAAAGGCATACTTTTCATGAAAGCCTATATATATATATATATATATATATATATATATTGAAGGATGCCCAAAACATTACTTGACGTGATCCAAATTTAGCAAATTTAGTTTACTTCCTAAAAATTTGTAATATTTTTCAGTTTCCATCATAAAAAACTAGAAATTAGACTTTCCCTCCATGTAAGGATTTGCTTTTCATGATAACCCCTATATATATTAGGGTCTACAAAATAGACCTACGTGATTCAAAGTTCCTAATATTAATTCTTCGGCGAAATGGCCACTAAGGACCAATTTTCATCATCAAAATGCGAAATCTTATATGAAGTGGCGTCAAAAAGTAAATGGATCCATGTGTTTGAAATTTGATCCAATTAAAATTTACGTGAAATTACTATACTATGTCCACGAAATAGACCTACGTGGTCCAAATTCGCTAACGTTGATATCTTTAATAACTTACAATTATGAAACAATTTTCACAATAAAATATTGAAAATTATATCTTTTCAGCATATAAAAAGTCAGTTTACCAAGGAACGGGTGTATGAGAGGGAGTTCAAAAAATTATCCAAATTTTTCATACTAATTTAGAATATCAAACTGCTATTAATCAACGAGTTTTGTCAAAAATTTTGAAAATTGCAATTTTTTTCCACATTACGACACTTTATTTTGAAAAGGAATTGTCGAAAAAGTGAATTGATGCGAATCATTTTCAATAGTGTTCTTCCTTAAGTCAGAGCACGTCAGTGTACCAACTTTCTTAAAAAAATGTTAAAGTTTGCAACCCAGACGGACAGACAGACAGACAGACAGGCTGGCTGACAGACAAGTTTAAATCGATTCAGAAAATGATTCCGAACCAATCGGAATAATAAAAGGTGGGCCTGTCTTAAGCCCGTCTGTGTTTTACACGCGTAGACATAAATTTACTATACGCTGCCACCATTTATTAGGTGTAGGGTATAAAAAAATCGACAAGAATGAAAATTTGTAAATATATTATTATTATTAATTTGCAAACGATATCAGATATCGATCTTAAATTTGGTGCAAACTTTCGATAAAACAATGATCCAGAAGCCATTTGCAAATATTGTCGGGTGTTGAAAATTCGCCGAACAATTTTGTCTTCTCTGATTAATGTTTTTCAAACGAAATAATGGTAATTAATACTATAGTGTAAGCGAATTAATAGCAGATTTGAAATATTGCATTTGAAAAAGTTTTCAAAATATTTTCTATATGTTTATAAACTGCTGAACAATCTCGCTGCGCCCATTTATATATATGCACAAGTTGCTAAAAAATGCATTTTGAGCAAAAAGTATTTGAAATTTTTCTTAATACTATAATAATGTTATTTACATTTTGACACATGCCGTAAAAAGTTGGGGGTATAATAATCGTACCGTTTCGCTTTTAGCATGCGGAAGTTAGCGTTAACGGTTTTTTCAAATGCACATTTATATACTTGGTTAATGTAAGGCCGTGTCTTAGCTGGACTCTGTAGATGTAGAGATTGCTGTTAAGAAGTTATTAAAATTCGTACACAACAGATATTTAGAAGGTCAGCATATAGTTCAGATATCGTTACCCGTCCACAAAACAATGTAAAAAAAGGAAAATAAGAAATTTATTTTCAAATTATTTTTATCATCCACGATCGATACGTGTCTTGATTGAGATGCCGTTCATCTGAAATTTGACCCAAGATGAATGTAATTTAATTGTTTCTTTTTTAATTTCTTGGCTAAGTAATGTGGTCGAGAAAACATTAAAATACGTGTACGTAATATAATAAACGCTTAAACGATTAAAAGTAATATTTTGTAGAAAAATTCTTGCAAACTTTTTGCATATAAATTCTTCTTTGCTCTTAAATTTTACTCTTACTTCTCATTCAAAAGTGCAATAGTTAGTTATCAGTTAGTGTAGATGATGGGAGAATGGAATTGAATTCTCTCTTAATAAAATGAATGAATGTTTAAGAGGAAACTTGTGAAAATTTTACAAGTTTGATATGAAGAAATTTTTTTCCGCGCGCCAAGAGACCGATTAAAATAAATTCAAGTAGCGCCTAGGCTGACAGTGTCGTTTGTGAGTGCAATCGCCATGTATTGAAAATGAAATATATTTTTAAAAAGTGTGTTGTATTGTACGGAATTATTTAACGTTGCGACCAGAGTTTAATTTAGAAAAATAAAAGAAAGAAAGAAAAAATGCAGGCATTGAAAATATTGAAAAGAATTATTTAGAAAAATTTCTTAAAGAAAAATTTCATTTAAAGTGCATTTTCGAAATTTGGTTCCTTTAAAAATTGAAAGTTTTTAAAATCCCTTTCAATTCTCTTTTATCCTTCTATCAACCGCAGCGTGCATGGGAAATCAACAGGGAAAACTACAACATCATAATCAAAGTGGCCGACCTAAAAAAAATGTTCACTGGAAAACAGCAGGTAATGGGTAACGAAAATGCCCTAAATTTGTGCAGTATTTCCGCATATTTCTTAGAAAAAAGTCGACTTTTTTTTTCTTTTCTTTTTTGTAATCTTAAATATAAAAAACTCATAGATTTTAGACATAAATAGCTGATATGTCTGTCGGGTGGGAGCGTTAGAAATGTGGTTATTTTTAGAACTATGTCTATACTCAAGTGGTTGACTTTGCCGTTTTCTGTGTATTGAATCGTATATTTGTTGTTCTCTGTATATATTCAGTGCATATGTAAACAAAAGAGAGGTTATGTAGAGCTTGATCGGCATGCTTTGATATCCACTACCAGGATACAGCGGATCACATAGTTCACCATAAGATTTTAGATAAGAAACTTTCAGAATAGATGCAATGCTTCGTACCAAACTTTTATTGGTGATATCTGCATCACATGAATGAACCATCAAGTTATTTGGTTCCGATAGAAGGTGAAGATTCTTACAATCCGATCCAATCAGTTTTAGAATTTCTCTCTCAAGTATAAAATTTTCATTCTTACCTTCGAATAGCAGATGTAATTTCATACGCTCCAAATTGTGATTTCCTAGGAGGTGAAAATTTCAATACTAAAGGCGATTAGCGTATGAAACGTTAGTGATGGTGCACGGATTCTTCTCGCTTCCTCATAATGTAATTTTTCTGATATGACAGCTTTGGTGTATTAAAAAGTAAGTCTTCAATAATTTGAATGCGTTAAGAGAAATAAAAAAAAGAGAGAGACATAAAAGGAAATGAATTAAGAGATAAAAGAAAGTGAATCGCCAACATCAATGCAATCATAATATAAAAAAAAGAAGAAAAAAACTGAGAGCAAGAAAAATTTTTCGAAAACCCAACAACAACAAGTGAAGGGAAACTAAATGTCGTAATTTGTTTCGTGGAAGCAAACATCAGAAAATTTTTGTTTTAGTTGCTTTTCTTCTTCTGCTTTTTCCGAGTTTACGCACACATTTGCTTTATGAATCACTATGAGGTTGTTGCACTTATTACTAAACATATATCTTTTGGTCCGACTAATCGGAATATTTTATTACTTTTCAGAACGTCCATCTCCACCTGGACGTCCTATGTTAATACCGTTGCCCGATCAGCAACCTGATGTTATTAGTTTACGTTTTGAACGTCCAAAGGTTGATGGCGGCTCACCCATTACAGGCTATGTCGTCGAACATCGCCGCATGGGCTCACCTCATTGGGTACGAGCCACTCCTACACCAATTACGCTGTGTGAAGTGTGTATAAGTGGTCTTGAGCCGGGTTGGCGTTACCAATTTCGTGTGTTTGCCGAAAATATCGTGGGGCGATCCGAACCTAGCGAATTATCTGATATTTTAACCGTCACCTTGCAGCGTAACGCTATCAGCGTGCCCCGCTTTATAAATGAACTAGAAGATAAACATGTTGTTGAAGATGAACGTATCGAATTTCGTGTACGATTTTTGGGTCAACCACCACCTGAGATAAACTGGTTCAAGGACGGTTATGAAATTTTCAGTAGTAGACGCACAAAAATTGTTAATGATAGCGAAGCTAGCGTTTTGATCATACATCAAGTGGCACTGACGGATGAGGGTGAAATAAAATGTACGGCAACCAATCGCGCTGGTCATGTGGTAACAAAAGCTCATCTTTTTGTGCAGGCTCCGCCTAAAATACGATTGCCACGTACCTATGAAGACGGTCTCATCGTAGAAGCACAAGAGGTGTTACGTCTTAAAGTAGGTGTAGCTGGGCAACCACCCCCCATTGTGACCTGGTTTCATGAGGGTGAACCTGTCATTAATAGGGACCGTTTTGAAATTATCAATTCCGAACGCAATTCTATGTTAAAAATTGATAACATTCACCGGGAAGACAGAGGCGAGTATGATATACGCGCTTCCAACAAGCTCGGAGAAGACACGGCATCTTTCCTAGTTACCGTCACAGCTAGACCAAATCCTCCGGGCAAAGTTCGTCTTAATATGTCCTTTGGTAAATCCGCCACTTTATCTTGGACAACTCCGATCGATGATGGCGGCTGCAAGATTGGCAACTACATCGTGGAATACTTCCGAGTTGGCTGGAATGTCTGGCTAAAGGCGGCCACCACCAGATCGCTAAGCACAACGCTACATGACTTAATAGAAGGCTCAGAGTATAAATTTCGTGTAAAAGCCGAAAATCCATATGGCTTAAGTGACCCCAGTGAGGAATCGGAAATTCTTTTCATACCCGACCCTAAAAGAGGTATTACAAAACCAAAATCCGCTGTTAAATTAATTGATAACAAAATCGAAGAAAAGCCTGTGCCCCCACGCAGAAAAACTTTATCGCCACCACGTTCGGTAGCTGATGCAGCCACGGAAACGTTAACGTTTAGAATATCTCCAAGACCTGAACGAAAATATAAACCTCAACTTTTAGATTCTGAGGACTTACATAGAGAAATGTCATATGGAATGCCGGATCGAATTCTGAAGCAAGAAATACACAAAAGTCCTTCACCTTTTGCCAATGGAGCTAAATCAACCGAAAGCCCTAACAAATTGATACGTTTGAATGTGGCAGCACCTCCCAAAAAAGACGAAAAGCCAGTAAAAATCTCACCTACAAAGGTTACGGAATCGCTGCTAAACATCTCGAAATCACCGCAGCTTTCTCCTACCATGGCAAGTAAGCGTATAGAAATTCCGACGCCTTCAAAAGCAGTAAACAAATCACCGCAACTTTCACCTTCAAAGGAAAATGCCGGAAAGGGCTCTGTGAAAATGTTCCAAAATGAAAACAAAGAAAACGTAACATCAAAAAAAGAAAAACAGTCTCTAAAAAAGATCGAAGAACAATCAAACGAAACTCGGGCACCGAAAAGTTCGCCAACAAAAGATATTGCTAAGAAACCTGCACTTTTTCAAAGCATACTTAAGCCAAAAGAAAAATCCCCTTCAAAATCCAAGCAAATATCAACTGCGTCTTTAGAGCAACAGCGAAATGATAGTTTGAGCCCCGAGTCAACAAAGGGTACTGTAGCCGCAGTTAAAAGCTTTCCTCTTCCGAACGATTCCGTTCAGAGAAGCTTAGTTACAGCTTTGGAACGCAGTGCAGAGTCTGCAGAAATGAACGATCATCAATCACTAAGACGTTATTCCAATCATGCATTGAGTCCACCACGCAATATCCCTGATCAAGCAGTAGCTATAGTTAGCGATAATTTGAGTAACACGACCGAAAGTTTTAAGCCATCTACGGAACAAAGTTCTAATAGTAACGCTCCAGCAAGAAAATATTCTAGTCACGCTCTTAGTCCAGCACGCAACGTTCCTAATTTAGCCATAGCCATAGCTACTAGCAATTTGGGCAACGCCATTGACATTGACAAGCAATCTATTGAAGACACGTTTAACGATTTTGGTAAAGACAATGGCTTGGCTTACAAACGACCCACGCTAGATATAAGCGCGCCTGCAACTATGATTGCGCCTCTGACACCAGAGACGTTAGCTTCACCCACCAGCGCTTTAAGTCCTGAACCTTCTGAGATGGCATCTCCAAATCTATATCAAGCAAACAACGACAAGCATGATGACGTACACACCAGTAACGAATTCATGCTTGTTGTATTTAATAAAAGTAGCAAAGTTAAGGATAATAAAGATAGTAAGTCTTTCACCCTGCAAACCTCTCTTTCACTGTTCCCCTTCGAGATAGCTAGCATTTAATCTCATCACCCACTAACGCTTTCTTTTAAATTCTTTCCAGAGCAAGATTCCTTCGAATTGGATTTAGAAGATGCCATACAACCGCCCCCAATCTCAATTTCAGCTCCCGATTTGGCTTTACTGGAATACACAACCCTGCACACTACCTTCCCAATCCGTCGTTCAGTAAGCTCTACCGAATTATTGTACGAACGAGCAATGGCTCGTTTTTACGAAGCCGTTGAATTGGAAGAGGCTGAAAAGGCGCGAAAACTTAAAATTGCACAAGACAAACTAACGAGCACTACTAACATCCAGCCATCTACTATGCGTAAGCGTTTAGGGTCTATGACAGAAGCGGAGCGTTTGTCGTTTGAGAAACGTAGTGAATTGAGAAGACAATCAGCAGACATTACGTATAACATACAAAAATGGAGCTCGAAAGAGAATGTAAATGAAACGAAACCTATAACACGAGCCACGCCTATGGTATTAAACAAACGTCAGGAAAGTCAGGAAAGTGAAGAGTATAGCGAGGAATATCCCGAACCAAATGCCTTGCAGAAAGATGACAGCTTTGAACTCGGTTCGGATTACACAGAAAGTACAGCCTCGTCCGACGAAGATTCCATAGCGAAATTTAAAATGGAATTAATAGCACGGACACGTTCACCTAGTCCGCGTGAATTAGAAACCTACCATCCGCGCAATATGACGGCAGGCATATTTACCCCCTATAGAACACCTACGCCCGATGAAGCTGCCTTAGTACTTACACGACCAGTACCTTTACCCAGTCCAGATTTCGTACCTAAACCTATATTGAAACGACCGTCAAATGAGAACGTTGGATCGATAACATCGAGTGATAATGGCAACGCAAATAATAAAATGGAGCAATCTAGTAGTGAAAAACTAGATATAGCTAAAGGCATTAAAGCCTTCTTTAAACGAGACAAACAACGCACGAATGAAACCGAAAAAAATACCGAAGAAAATGAAATGTTATCAAATCCTCAAGAAAAATCCAACATCTCAATATTGGCTGCAGAAATAGAAAAAAAAAGACGAGCTAAAGAAGAAGAGGAGTTACGCAAACGCCAAGAAGCTGAACGTATAATGATGGAAGAAGCGCATGCGGCAGCCGATCACTATAGTGAATTAGTACACCTGGTCAGCACTACGCGAAAATACCATACACCGATTTATATGGATCAGGAAGAGCTGAAAAAAGTAACTGCCAAAGCCGCCGAGGAAGGGGAGGCAACTGGGGAAGATGAAGAAAATGAAGACATAAATCCACCACCTGTGCAGGCGGAACCACAGCCTGTTCCAGCGCCACCGGCAACGAATAATAAACCAAAGCTTCGCATTTCGGAGAAAGAACAAGTAAAATATGTGAGTAATATACCCACTGATTTAGCAGTTAATACCGTAACTGCGGAAACGAATCAATTACCAGAAGCATCCAGCGAGAATAACTTATCCTCACAACAGCCAAAACTTTCAGTAGTCCCTCCAATAGAAGATCAAGAAGAAACTATAGAGACCACTATATTAAGTGAAACTGTAGAAGAAAGGCCCGATTCTCGGGGCCGTCCCCGTTTAATTAAAGTGAAACGTATTCTTAAGAAACGAGTACCATCCAGCACACGTTCGCGCGACACATCACTTAGTCGACCACCCTCCCAACAGGACCATATACTAGGAGGGCAACAAAGAGTTGTCTCAAGAACGAGACGTTCAACCACAGCGGAATCTAGATCTCCAGTTCCCACAGGTCGTCAGATCTTACCTTTAATAAAATCAACATCGCAAACAAATGAAGAAGAACGTAAATCATCCAGCCAAGGAGACATCGACCCAGTTAACGGCAAAACTCATGAACAACTTTTAGCGGAAGCACATGAAAACGTGCGTTCAGCAGTCAGCTACTCCACCGACCTAATATTGTTTATGGTTGCTTGCTACGTATATTTGTTCAAAGACGCAAGACTGGTATTACCGATATTGGCGCTAATGATTTACCGTCAATTGGGCGAAGCCATCAACAAATGTATACCTAATTGGTTGAAACGCAAAAAACAATAAGTTTAAGTTCCCGTTTTCTTATCCACATCTAAAACAAAAAAAGGAAAACTTTGGTTTTATATTCATTTCCATACCCTATACAAGTCTATCTGTCTATGTGAAAATTTTTTGTAATTTGAATGAATTTCTTAATTTTGTAATATTACAATAAAAAGTTTTATTTTTATTTTATAATTTTTAAAATTCTATTTCAATAACTAATACTGCCGCACTTTTAAGATCGGAAAAATATAACGTCTTTCCTGCTTTTTTTAATTAATGTGCAGATGCAACCGTTGTCCAACCAAATAAATTACGTATAAAGTGATCCAATTGGGCGATGTTAACACCAGCGTCCTCTAAAGCGGCTATAACTCGTTGAGCTTCTGGATAAGCAATTGCACGTTCGTAAACTATTTGCAAACTTTGTAAACGCGTCCAAAACTGCGAAAAATCTCCATTTTCAGCGACTTTCATGTTAATATGTGCACTTAGTAGATCTTGAGGATAATACATAAGAAATTCATTAACAAATCCCTGCCAACCGTAGACCGTACTCGACCAAAAGGGCGAACGATTAAATATAACCAATTCGCCAGATTCCTCCATTGAAGACAATTCACCGCCTGACATCATTAACTGGACACGTACCCAATTCCGAAAGCTCATCACTTCGGGCTGTGTACGAAAGCGCATGTAAGCGACGTGAGCGTCATTCGAATTAATAATGCGTATAATATTCTGAAATTGTTGATCGTTTAACAAATAGCGCGTTACTAAGCGTTTAATTGATTTGAAAGGCACCATATGAAAAAGCTCTTCTAAATCTTGAGTTAGCGTAGAGATCGTTGATGTTGTAGAAAACTCGACAGCATTATTATGGGCTAATTGAGCAGCCAGTAAGCTCATTACGCAAACAGTAAGAAAAGTAAAAACCGTCAAATATCTCATGTTGTTGTTATTACCGCTTAAGCGAATGATGCCGCTACACCGAATAGGCTGCATTCATATTTGCTACTTCTCTTTTATAACGATATTTTGCCAACAGCCTCATTGCTGTTATCTTCGTTAAAATTATTTATGGGGTACTGGAATTTATTTAGAATTTAGTTACAATGAAGAAATGTCATCTGTCTATTGACTTAAGCTTTATATATCATGCGATAAAAAATATTTATATATCGTATATATTTACTGGAAAGTGAAACAAATAACTCTAATTATTCAAATATTTATTCCATCCAACCAAAACAAATAGTTGATTGGTCAAAGTTGAAGTTGCGTCCGATATCTGTTGTCCGAAAATATTGCTTCGAACTGTTTAAAGCATGGATTTATTCGAAATCATCAATGACTAACCGACTAAAACGGAGATCATCTTACAAATCAAAGTGCCCGGAACGAAATTTCGCAATACCTTTTCGATACATAAGTCTATTTCTTTCCAAATTTTCCCCTTTTTTACCTTCTCAGACATGGAAAAGGAACGTTTCGTCGTTTCTCCATCAAAAGTTTAATGGAATGCGCTCTTGAAATATCGGTACAAATTTCATCTTTCACTTTCCTATCTACATACAACTACTTTAGCTGGCAAGCACATGTGCACCAAACACACTGCCCCCGCAGATTTATAACTATTACATGTCTCTATGTGCACTTATTATAATCCCTTAAAAGCTTTGCCCTTTGGAGGAAACAAAAGAATATACGTATCAAGTTTCAATTTTTAAGACGGAATATTCCAAAAGCAAGAGACATATAAACAAATCAAATTCATACTTACGATGAAAACTCGTTTTTTTACTGTAGTAACGAATAAAGAAAAAATTTTTCTCAGGTACTTTGATGCAAATTCAATTAAAGTATATATTTGACTATTATGTAAAATACAGAGTAAATATAGGATAGTAAAGAATAAAAAGGCAACCAGACTTTTTACTTTGGGAAAAGCTTTGCAAATATTTCGGAGGTATTCTATCTTGTTTACAATGATTCGACTACTAAGTCAATGACCAGTGCTTTAGCAAAATAATCTCGAAAGAATCTTATACGTGTTTGGAAATTTTTTCAAAATGGGAGGTCATATGGACATATACTATGTTCACTCCGCATGCATGATCGCAGTCTTGTTGGACTAGAAATATTTACATATCTTGTTAGTTAATCTCCAAACTCGAAATTTTGGCAACAAACAAATGCGTCAGGTCAAAACTTAATAGTGTTACATCAACACCTTCGAAGTTAGGTTGATCCGCAAAATCTCTACATAAGTTAAAACATGCGATTAAGATTGATGCAATGGAGCTTGCTTCCAAAAAACTTCTTAAAAACCTTGAATGTCCTTGAATCCGAAAACTTAGTAACTTACTCAAATTTAGAATTACTTTCCTATGCAGCGGACAGATGGCTTTAGATGAAGTTGCGACAAAGTTCGCCGTCAGTAATAAACACTTAACATTTTTAATCAACAGATCAAATAGCGCACGTACGCGTTATAGACGAGCTTCCACTGTACCTTGCAGGACCTTGGATGCATGATACTCACTGACAGAAATAAAATAGAACAATTAGTATATTCGCATAGTCCGGTTACGTTTACAATAATGGTATGAGCATGAAGTATAATAAGAGAAATACATACATGATTTACGTTTACGTCACGGAAAGTGTGTTGGCAGAAACATTAGTTAGCCAATAACATAAACAGAATTCCATTCTTATCTAATTTATTTCACATTGCGTACTTATCTGCTTCTACTAAGGCATCAAAACGACGAGAAGATAAATACGCCAATCACAAGTTACATGATGATGCCACAGCTCTATATATATATAATATATATATATATGATAACACGTTGCTTCTTTACTTACCAATAAATCAAAAATAAGTATTATTGTACACAAATTAAATGATTTTTCTAAGAAATGTAGTTATTTTTACAACGTCAGGTTAAAATTTTTATGAACAGCTTGTACAAGGCAAATAAACTGATTGCTAACACTAGTTAGTTTTTTTCAATTGTTTGATATATTAAATGACTACAACAAAAGTTTGGGAAAATGAATATTTCTCATCTAGCTCCAGATGCCATAGTTATTCAAACTTTTACTAGAATTTCAAATTTTTCAATTCGGCCGAAACATTCGCGCTATTTGCTGAAGCTGGCTTTTTGGCTGTTTTTAGAGGGCGAGCTTGAGATTTTTTTGGCTTCTTCATAACTAAGTCCTTATGCAGCTCTTTCAGTGCCTCGTCAGATTTCTCTTGTTTTTTATTCACCTCATCTTTTATCTGCAAAAAAAAAAAAAGATATAATAATAATAAAATAAATGTCTAAAGACCTTGATAATAAAATAAATGTAGTCATATTTCACCTTTTTTAAATTACCGCGCACTTGTTTGGCCTTTTTAGAATGATTCTTATCCGAGACTTTAAAAACATTCTTATCTTTCTTCGCTTTATTTAAAGTCTTTGCGCTCTGCGACTGGCCTTTACTTTTCGACTTACGACCCATCGCTGAAATTCAAGGATGGAATAAACACAAAAATTAAATTAAATTTTTTTTTTTTTTGATTTTTATTTCCTTCTTTTTACTTTGTTAATTCTAAACCTAACAACATTTAAGCTTGGCTTTACTAATTAAATTATCTTCGTTTACATCAGCTGTTCGTTTACGTGATGTATCATTCGGCATAGAATTTGTTAAAATCTCCTTTGTTAACCAAAAGGATACCCTAAACATATCCTTATTAGGAGCAACATTGCGTACAAAATGTACGCCATTTAGATTTTCCGTTAATTTCGAGCCCAGATTCGATTCTACATTTTGTAAAGCCATTTCTTGATTGTTTAAACCCTTAGCGAACGAGTACACATGCACCAAGGGATATTTAATATTGCCGGAAGTGAAGTCTATTGTTCCGTTTCTACACTCCTGTTCAAATAAGCCACAGAAGGTGTTTAAAAATTCTACCGCTAAACCAGGCAAATTCATGGTTATGTGAATGCTGTAAGTTCCAATTGCGTTCTCTTGCCATCTTTCACACAAATCCTTTCTTAAATCCTCTAAAATAAATTCACGACCATCTTTATTGTAAAGCTTCGCTTGTTTTGAACATTTGTTACGTCTCATATTGTGTTCCAGCCATTTATAACTCTCGGGATTTAAATCATTGGCCAGAACAAAACACTTTTTACGCGCTGCGGGTACAGCAAAAGGACCCACACCAGCAAATACGTCGTACAAAACGTCACCAGGTTGTAATATTTTCACAATTCTTTCATGCTCGCCGCACAAACGAGGATTCCAATAGACTTTCGAAAAATCAAAATGAAAACAAGAACCATTCTCTTTAGCTTCCACAAGATAGTCAGGTTCACCACATAGCAGTTCCAATTGAAAATTACGGTAAGTATTATTTATAGCAGCTGCTTTATTAACCACTGTACGACATCCATGCACTTTGTCCAGTAAAATCTGACCGATTATGTTCTTATAGTCTAGCAAATTATCCTTTAAATTTATGTGTACCACATGTCCAATGCACGAATATGATGTCAGGCCATCCGTTTCCTGCGGCAAAATGGCTTTAAAGAGCTCATCCGCTCTCCAGTTATCGAAGGAAAGCGCCAATTGCGTTAAACCAAAATCATCTTTTGTGACACCTAAATTTTTTAAATCACTGTGTGGCAAATCCTCCCAACATTTTACCGGCGTAGGATGCAACAGAATTTCTCGCATTTCTTCTACTTTATTTTCAACTTTCAATACCCGGACAGGTTTTAAACGCGGCATTTTTAGTAGCAAAGTCTTTATTAGTGGTAAAACCTTATGCGACTTTTCTTCTTTTACCCATAAACGTGGTACCTCAATTGTTTTACAAAATGCCTCTCGCTGTAATATTTTCATTAGTTTCACTTCTTTTGGCGGTTTTAATAATTCACTATCCATTTTTCTCCAATAGTGGGTTACGCGGACTCCAAAATAAATACTAACATAAGGGTTTTTGTTAATTTTTAGCAGCATTAATATTTGTGCAATTATAGAAGCGATTGCTTTAATAAGCTGAAAAAAGTAGAATTTTTTTTCCTTTCTCATGCCATTAATTGCGTCAAATACTAATTAATTTCTTTCCATTAGTTTACATTAAAATACTAATTTCTAATATTCGATATATATATCTTTAATTATTTAAACTTTTTCAATCAAATTTACCAAGAAATAAACCACAATTATATTGAGAAAAAGCTTACCTTCAATTTTTTCTTGCTTTTTCTTCTCTTAATTTAGGATAAATCTCGTAAGTTTTGCGATGATATCAATTGTACTAAAAATTCAAAAGCGCTAAAACAACTCGAAAACGCATGAAGAGGACTGACATATTTATGCGTCATTCTTATTTTCGTAATGCGACTTCAATTTTGTCGATGTTATACAAGACTCTATGCGACGTGACAAATCATACGGTTTTTGTATGTACAGAAACAAATAACATAAAAAAAACAAGAAAACACATGAAGAAATGATGACCGTTTCTTTTAAAACTAAAATTTAATCTACTCAATTTGTGTTAATTCTATACTAATTTAAATTGTTTTGGTATTAAATGATTTGGTATTCTGATTTATACCATGTATTATATTATAAGAATTAAAAAGCAAACAATAAGGTCCACTTTTCTTATATTTAAAACAAATTCGTCAAATTATTTTATTACAAGAGAATTAATGGTATTCCAAAAATGGCTTTCGAAGGTATCATTTAAGCAGATTTTGGAGATTAACAAAGCGGTTTCGTGAAGCTGAAAAATTGGGGGAAAAATTGGGTTAAAGACAATTCATTTGTAATAATGTCATGGAAATAATTACTTAAATTGCAAAATTTCACGTAATAGCCCATATTAATGCAATTATTAAGAAGCAAACGAAGCATTAATGGGAAAACGATAATCATTGTCTGTTCAGGACGCTTTGTAAATAATTAATGCTATGAATGAGATATATACAGATTAATGGGAAAATGTTTCAGGAAAAATGTATTAGCGGGATTGAAAATCATCGCTGCTTATACGATAAAAGCTCTCGTGAATGTTGCACAAAGTTCGTTGTCATCATGTATTTCGAAAAGTGGACCTACACAACGTTTCCTAATGTTTCTTAATGGTTTGTCTAGTCAGCCTTCTTTATCACTAATCAATAAAAAACTCATTTACTTTTATATTAACTTTCTTATTGTGGATTTCTCTATATTTGTTGTTTTTTATTTATATTGATTTCTTTATATATGGTTATGAAACTATATGACTTTCTTTACATTTCCCTACAAAATCTATTATCTTCTAATTGAGTTTACCACTTAGGACTTTTTAAGCCGAAAATAATAGTAACGCATCATTGTGTCAGCCCGCTTACTGTGTCAACTAGTTGCTTACTTCATTTGCAGGGCAGTCTACGAATTGCTATTTTCGACAAAGCTTAATAAAAAATCGGCAAAGTTAAAATCTCATCCCGAAAATAGGAATAATGTATTGTTGCGTCAGTTCCCTAAGCATACTAATGTAGTTAAAAGCGTTGAATATTGTTCTGCAATCCTTAAAGAATTATTAAATAGAGTTAGTACTTGTCTTAAACGAATAAATTAATTGTATAAAGAATAAACTTATGCTAAAAAAGAAATATATTAAAAAAAAGCGCTATACCAAGAAAAGTATAATCGCGGTTTTTTTTGTCAACAAGCAACCCTATATTGAAAATTTTACCCTGGTTACTGATAATTATTTTTTTATGTATAAATTGAATTGAGACAACACTATAATATAAAATTAGATGTTCAAAGGCAACTAAAAAAAATCAATAAAGGTAGTTTAGGAAAATTTTTGCTAAACTGAAAAAAAGGCAATATTGTGTAAGAAGGTAACAAACATCAAAGTTATCGTACAAGATAAATAGTAAACTATGACTGAAGACAATAATGAACAACAAGCTGAAGTAGAAAATGTGCGAGTGGTGGTTCGTGCTCGTCCTATGGATAGAAATGAAATTATGTCGGGTTCGCTAAGTGTTATCAAGGTTGATAAATTGAAGCGCGCCATCACTGTAGTTAAGCCTAATGCTACTTCAAATGAACCACCCAAAACATACTACTTTGATAATGTATTCGATGGTGAGTCCAACCAGTTAGATTTATACGTAGATACTGCTCGACCAATTGTTGAAAAAGTCCTGGAAGGTTACAATGGTACTATACTGGCCTATGGTCAGACAGGTACGGGTAAAACGTATACTATGTCCGGTAACGCAGAATCGCCGCAAACCAAAGGCATCATACCAAATGCTTTTGCGCATATTTTTGGCCACATTGCAAAGGCTAGAGAGAATCAGAAGTTTTTAGTACGCGTCAGTTATATGGAAATTTATAACGAAGAAGTGCGGGACTTGTTGGGTAAAGATGTTACCAAAAGCTTGGAAGTTAAAGAGCGCCCCGATATTGGTGTCTTTGTTAAGGATTTGAGCGGTTATGTAGTACATAACGCTGACGACCTGGAAAATATTATGAGATTAGGGAACAAAAATCGTGCTGTTGGTGCTACAAAAATGAATTTGGAATCTTCTCGGTCGCATGCTATATTTTCTATAACCATAGAGCGCAGTGAGTTGGGCGAAGGCGGTCAGCAGCATGTACGTATGGGAAAACTGCAATTAGTCGATTTAGCTGGTTCAGAGAGGCAGAGTAAAACTCAAGCCAGCGGTCAACGTCTGAAGGAAGCTACAAAAATCAATTTATCCTTATCGGTGTTGGGCAATGTCATCAGTGCTTTGGTGGATGGGAAAAGTGCTCACATTCCTTATCGTAATTCCAAGCTAACACGTTTGCTTCAGGATTCTTTGGGTGGAAACTCGAAGACGGTAATGTGTGCTACTATTTCTCCAGCCGATACTAATTATATGGAAACGATATCAACTTTACGTTATGCTAGTCGCGCTAAAAACATTCAAAACCGCATGCATGTTAATGAAGAACCAAAAGACGCCTTGTTACGTCACTTTCAAGAAGAAATTGAACGCTTGCGAAAACAGCTGGAAGAAGGCTATGAAGAAGAGTTGGTTGAAGGGGAAGAAGAAGAGGAAGAGGGTGATGATGACGATGAAATTGAAACTGAGGTATTGGCTGATGCGCAGCCACAATTGAACAGTGAAAAGAAAGAGATCCGCGAGAAGCGTTTAGCCAAAAAGGAAGCTTTAGAACGTCGCAAACGGGAGCATCAACATGAGATTGCCAACGCCAAATCTGAGCAAGAGCAATTGCGTAATAAACTTATATCACTGGAAGGCAAAATACTAGTAGGAGGCGAAAACCTTTTGGAGAAAGCACAAACTCAGCAGAAACTATTGGAGCAATCCTTGGAAGAGCTGGGGGAACGTGAAAGGGCCGAACAGGCTTTACGGGAGACTTTACAGCAAAAGGAAACCGAACGTATAGATATCGAAGAACGTTATTCGTCTTTACAGGAGGCTAATACTGGCATTACTAAGAAAATTCATCGAGTTATGCAAATGCTGATGGGTGTTAAAGCTGAATTAGCCGATCAACAGCAAGAACATCAACGTGAAAAAGAAGCCATTTATGAAAATATACGCTCTCTATCACGTGAATTGGCTTTGTGCGAACTTGTACTGAATTCCTATATACCTAAAGAATATCAGTCTATGATTAATCAGTACACCCACTGGAATGAGGATATCGGCGAGTGGCAATTGAAATGTGTTGCCTATACCGGCAACAATATGCGCAAACATATATCAGAAACAAAAGATAATAACAAAGATGCCAATGATTTGATTGACTTATCGCATGTGTATCTTAGTTATAATTCGGAATCCGTTACGCAACCTATGCGAGCTAAGTCCTCATTAGGCTCGGCAAGGCCGCGTACTTCAGGTGTACCACGGCCTACTACAGCCCGAAGATATTGAGCGCAAGATTATCATCATCATCATCATCATCATCATCATCATCATCAAGATCAACATCATCAATGTCGCTGTCATGCAAACGATGATCAAATATGTTGTGCGGATAAATTCGTACCGGTGGATTACTGTTCATCACTTCTACGTACTCAAGCTTGGTTAATATTATTTTTGTTTTGTGTATATTATTGTTTCCATATATTATTTTCGTGTGATTAAAAAAAGGTATTAGCGAAACGCATTTGTTTTAACGTATTTATTTATTTATTTATCTGCTTTTTTTTGTTATTGTAGATTTTTCCATATATATTGTTTAAGCACAAATTTTCTAAAAATAAAATTAAAAATATTCTTAAAATACGAGCAGTCAATAGACTTTAAAATCCATTAAAATGGACTTTTGGAACTTGACACGTTTCAGATGCAAATTTCTGACTTGTAAACGATTTAATCATTTCCGTGATTTTATATAGGAAATAAATTTTTTCATTTCATCTTTTCTAATGCACTCTATTTTGCTTGTTTTTATACACATTTGTAATATTTATTAAGGGGCTGTCACAGTCGAAAGACGTACTTGCACCAGCACCCAACTAACTAATTTCCTACCTTGTAGTACCAATGAATAGCAAGCTACAACAACGTGGGATATAAAAGTGCATTTGATTAAGCGGAGGAGGAAAAAAATAAAAGAAGGAATCAATGATTTTTCCGCTTAGTTAGACCCGTAGTTGAAGCTAAGCCATACTTGAAATATTCGATATTGGTAAATAGAAGATGTATTATGAGAATGTATGTGCACGGTGATGTGGTGATTAATTTTACCATCCCAACTCTTCTTAGTTTTAGCCTTATTTATCTTCTTTCCATCTGCTTACTGCTCGAATTCTGGAAGTCATGAAAGGAAAGTTTGAGTAGAAAGTTTAAGTTTGGGTTATATACTGTGAATGATTCGATTTCACAAATCGCAGTTGAACAGCTTTATAACTTTTGATTTGCAGCAGACATTGATCCGGCAATATGAAAGAAGGGGTGTGATCGATCATATACAGGGATTCCCATCAGTCCATTACTACATCCAAAATCATCTTAAAACTTTAGGAAATTTCTACATTTATTGAAAAGCTATGGCCATAGTCTATGTTGCGAGTATTGTTCTTTTAGTCTAAGAATTTATTTCATTAGTCTACAAAAACTATAATAATAATAATAATAATAATAATAATAATAATAATAATAACAATAGTATGGCTTTTTAACATATTGATAACAGTACGATTTGGTCGGTATCTTAGAAAGGTGCTTGCGCTTGGAACCAAAGGCTGCTTGCATATAAGCTCTAAAACCGCATACTTTACACTTTATCTTACTTTATTCCTGCCAGGAATACTACTCCCTTTCCTCGTAAATATTTCTCAAATTTTATAAAAAAAATGTGCTGTCAACGCAACCAAAGTTGTCTGCCTTCAATTAACAACAAATGCTTGCTAAGCAACCAACAACAAATAGTGTCTAAGCCAAACCAAAATTCACTCAAGAAAATCCGACTCTCCTTTCCAGGCATGTAATAAACAAAAAAAAAAAAAAAAAGAAGAAATATCAGCTATTTTGAAAAAACATCTAATTTTAATGGGAACCGCGTTAGAATTCAAGTGAAAACTTCGAAATCAATTAATGTTTAATCAAACCACCGTAACGTCAACTAAAAAGAGTATTGCTGCGTGAAAAGGATAAAAACCGACATGACGGTGTTACTAATATGGTTGGTGCCGACTTGCATGCCATGGAATAATTAAATAATAATAAATGTATAAAGAATGATGATTGATGTTTTTATATTTATTATTATGTGGACTTGAATATAACATAGTTAGTTGATCATCTTTAGCGGCTTTAGAATTTCTCTGCTACTACGTTGATCATGACGAAGTTTGTTGTGCTCCTTTTTGACACAAAAAGACGGCAATTGGCGTCGAATTGGAAAGTTGTCCGGGTGTTAAAGGAAGTGTACAAGAAGCTTGTCTACAAATTTAACTACGCTGGAATTATGCACAACTTGTCTCCCTGTATGAAAACATGGAATTACTGAACTGAACTAAATTGAACTGAACTGAACGCTGTGAAAATTGTTAATAAATCAAAATAATCGATGACATTTTTGTTTTTCTAGTGAACCCTGTAATATTTACTTTTTTTCGATCGCGATAACATCTATTGTTTCTGGCTTTGTGTTGGTTGACAACACTCTTTTTTTTGTCTTTACTTATTGTTCCTTTTGAGCACAAACGATTGAGCATTGAGATTGAGAAGTTGTTGTCCGGATAAGTGGTATTCGCTAACGTCCTCTGAACAATTCTCACTAATTATAAATTAAAGAAATTGAAAATATAGATGACCATAAAAGAAAAAGACACAAACTGGTTAAATAACATCATCTATTTATTTTTATATTATCGTCGCATTTTATCAATTGTTAACAGTGTCCGATTTGAATCGTACAACAGTAAATTAATATAACTTTCAGTTATTTATTACCAATAGTGTTAGGCATGCTTCGCCATTTGTTATATTTTGTAATTGCTTGTTGATCGCATATCCTATAAAAAGTTTCCGGTTTTATTTGCTTATTTCTTCTTCATCGGGTAAACGTTGCAGCGCACGCGTTGCTGTTTGGTTCATATTGCTCCACCTTTAACATTTGATGACACGCAATCCTTTTCGTTGCAGGCTTCCTCTCTTTTCCCTTTCGGACAAAAATATTCAACTTCGATTCAGAATTCTTCCATCAGTATTTAGGAAGAGACTAGCTCTCCTGAGGAATATTTGTGAGCGGTACACACTATAGGATAGGTTGCGATTTCCTCTAGAGTTCTTCCTAGAATATTGTGGTATAATTTCTCAGCGATTATATCGTCGATCCTAGAAGCTCCTTCGTGAGCTTACCGAGTGACTTCAATTTTTTATATAAATTATTTATAATTGGCTTTCGATTTTGACTAAAATGTGTTTTATTTCGCATTCCACTCTAATTATTTGTGCAAATTGCAGAGTCGCTGTTATTCTTGCAGAATAACATGCGTTGAGTACATTATTTACACTTTTTAAAAAATGTGATAGTTGCAGCCGCACCAAGTCCATTCTCGGCGGATATAATCGCAGATTCTGTTCGGTTTTTATTTTAGGATTTATCTCTATTGAGCACATCCAACGGCTAGATATGTATTCAAAGCTCATTCGGCGCTCTTTCAACCTTCGTGCCCACTTGCTTTAGCATTTAAATCGGCGGTTAAACTACCGACAAAGTAAGTTTGACGTCTGAGAGTTAGTGTAATCTAAAATTAATTTGTTTTTTTTTTTTTTCATATTGTGATTTAACGCGGTAGTTTTCGAACCTGGATCGTCCGGACAAGGTAATCTCTAGACTTTACGATAACCGGTTTTATTATCGCCTTATAATAGTTTTCATTTCGTCATTTTTGTTGGCGGGGACAATAAAACCTCAAATATGTGGTAGATGAAAATTTTTTAATGGAACTGCTTGAAAATTCTTATGGAAATAACATTCAGGAACATATGCCACATAGTGTATAATAATTATTAACCTATTTATCTAATAATTATGAATGGAATATGAAGTTTCTTTTAGAAACCGCTACGCAGACGATCCTGGCTTAAAATTCTCTTTTACTTCAAGGTCACTCAGTTTGCGATGTTATAATTTTTTCGAATGATAATATCAAGTTATTGAGCTCCTTTTTTTCATCGGCTGGAATTTTACAAAACGATCTTACGATTGTAGTTGATATGTAAGAACATACCGGCCGCATTTCGTAACATGTACGTTTTAAGGGATCGCTGGCCACCACTTGTGTCTTTAATTTGTGAATAATGTTATTTAATAAAATTTTCAATAATAAATTTTTATAGATGTTCGTAAGAATCGTGAATATATAGAACGGAATCAACTACAATTTAATGGAGTTTACATAAAAGATGCGAAGGAAATGTATATTAATTTATGGCTTATATGAAGCAAGGCCAGGAATATATGCTTGATTGCTTGGTAATAAAAAAGCTTTTTTAAAATGTTAAGGTCATAATAAAAAATTATATTCACATTTGCAGCGTCTGAACCAAATGAGAAAAGCATTTTCTTTACATGCAACATTTTTCGATCTTTCGATAAACTTGCTGAAATTTTTTCATCTAATAAATAGAAAAATTATGAATAGTTATTCCACATTATGCGTGTATCGGGTTTTAAGCTTTTTTATATATATTAATGAAAAAAAAATTTATTTTTGCTAATTTATTATTATTTAGTTATTTAGTTATATAATACAATATGAAAGAAAGCATAGCAAAGTGAAGAATAAATTGCAAGCAGCTTTTTTTACACGGTAGATGCATTCTTCAGAAATTGGTGCAAAAAACAATCGCGTAAAATAATACACGCGACATAGGGTAAAATTGGGATATGTTCTATAAACTTTAAAGATGAAAAAAGTCCAAGTCTTTTCTCAGGAAACCGTGCAAAAAAGGTAATAGTGGAATCCTTTATTACATACTTATAAGACAAAAACAATTCCATTTCTTTGTAAAAAAAAAAAAAATCAAAATTAGCGTACGTCGAAAATTCAGCCTATAAGCAGAACATATAAAAATTGATATTAGGAATGAATAACCCATTTCTCCACCATTATCGCTGCTTGATAACAAGCATTGATGTTCATTACGGACTGGACCAAAAGTGCTGTCATGAGTAGATACGTCAAGTATACCCGACTTGCGGCGTAACTGTCGGTTTTGAGAAGAATTTCGTTCGTTACTAATAGTCTCTCTTGAGTTTTTGTTCTTATAAAATCTGCATTTTTCTGTTTCTCAAGTTGTTTATATAATTCTTAATACCTAACTGTATAAAACTTAAGATTACGTTGAAATTTTAGTGCACGCTCAATGTCAGGACCGTGATATACGAAAATATTGTTCAACACTTGTAACAAGTTTCAAAACCCTCGCGAATTGAATCAACCGTTAATAGCCGAACTTCCTCTTTGACTGTTGCTGTATACATAAATTTCTGTCTTTCTGACATTGTCAAAGTTAGGATTGAAAACAATTTTTTTTTAAATTCGTGCTATAACAAAAAATTCGCGTAAAAAAAGTGTATTTGCTCTTATTGATGAATTGTGCTATTTCAAAATCCTGTGAAAGAGGGCCGTATTTTTGAGAGTAGATATAAATCAAACATTTTCTTTGTTTTTCAAGCAGTGTAAAGCCAGGCTGTAATAATTCTTTTACAGGATTGCTGCAATTTTAATATTCTGTTAGCGAAAATCTTTTCTGAAAAGAGAAAAAAAAGACGAAAAAAAAGAAATAAAACTCACTAACACTCGCAACTGGTGTACAGATCCGATTTGGGACTGAATCCTAAACCATTGCAAACATGCAGGAGCTTGGCAGCCATTTGCAGCGAACAAATTTAATTTTATGTACGAATCATGCGAAGCTTTAACAATTAGCACTCGGTTTAAATACGACAGGTAGAGCTCGTAGAGCTTTGATAAAGGTTCGAATATTGAGATTAAATTATAGATATTTGCAAATGCACTCAAACGACTTAAAAAGTTCGCAGTTGTTTTTAGATCGACTGAATTTTGTGGAAAAAAACGATTAGGAGCATTGAAGCTTATCTTCCCCAATAGTACCGACGAATGAACAGAATCACATATTAGCTTAACTAAGAACAAAGCATCGAGGATAAATCTACTTTTCCCTAATGAAGGCAACACGAGCAAAAGCAATCTATTGTTATAAGTGGACAATGAGAAAAACGGGCCCTAACCTAAGTTTCTCAGGGCAAAAGGTGCAAATTGCTATGTACGACACTTATACAAAGAAAACCATACAACCGAGACATGTTCAAGTATTGGTTTCACCAAAGTAGACCTTTTTGTAACAAATGGGTCGTCAAGTTCTATAGGCGACCGTTTAATAGAGCCAAGTCCAGATCAGACTTTATTTATTGATATCTGAACGTGCATCCCTAACTCAATAACTGAGTCTATATTTTCCACTTGGAATAAACCCAATTTGGAAATATGGACGGAATGACTGCGCTTGGGTTTAGAATTTGATAATTATTTTTTTTGCAATTTATCAAAGAGAAATGGATGTAGTTATAAAAATTCCGCAAAACCTTGTCGCGTACGATAAAGCACACTCGCCGCGCACGCAGTGTTACCAAATTGGTTTCGGGTATAGCTAACATATTGCGAGTACACTTTCTTCTTCGTAGAGAAATTTTGAGAGACAATTGTTTTCCAACTTATGGAAAGCAAGCTTGATGTTGAAGTATCGCTCGAATTGAGAGAAAGAAATTAAAAAAAAAAAAACGATTATTTACTTACGACTTGGTTTTCGAATGAGAAATGGTATGTTATGTTGGCCTACGGCCAACAGCGAAGAAGATAACGACGGATATGCGGGCAGCTTGAATTATATTTGAAGAAAGCGATGCTTTCGTATCTTATTTTTTATTTCTACTTTCCTTTTCGCTTTAGCTCTCTTTCCAAAGCGATGAAGGAGCGATAGGGTGCGGCGGCAGCCTGGGCGGTGACTTCAAAGACCGAGCGTTCACCCACAGCGTGAGGCTACAGGGCAATCGTAAAGGAGGAACGATTTACCGACACATTGGAAATTGAACCCAGATAAGTCAACCACGCTTTTTATCTACTCCACTATGCCGTACCTATACGACGGAATTGTAAAATATTGGTAAGATATTTACAACAATTGCATAAAAGGAGCTCGATGAAAAAGGGATCGATTTATTAGATGAAATTATTACTGTACGACTAGAATAACGTTGGCCGACACGTACACGTGCCTTGAACAAAAGCTCTCAATAGTTATTGTGACATGAGGGATGGCCTCATATTTTCGTGGAGATATTATGTACTTCGGACCATTCCCCATCCACTATCCACCTGCAATTGCTTCCGCGTGCTACAGAAAAACTTGAAGAAGGCAATGCTCAGGTCTGGACGTTCAGAGAAGATCATACTGAATTAACAACTTTGCCCAAAGATCTCATGACTTCTATGAACATTATTGTAAGGATATCCGGAATAAGTATTGTCATCATAAAAGTATTGCTTTCATTAGCCATAACTTCAAGCGGTTTGCGATTTTCATAATAAAAATATTAATTACTGTTATGTTTCAAAAAAGATAATTTCGTACGCCGCGGTCCTGGTTATATTATGGGAGACTTAAAACATGAGCATATGAAAATTGTGCAGCTTTGAAAGATTTTTAAAAAATGATAACGGATTTGACTCATCCTGATCGATTTTTATGAGAAAATCAATAGATGCCGGCTTGTCTTAGCACATTGGGGCAAACGATGAATTCAAGTTTGAGGCTCGGTTCAAATATTCGGACTGCTCTTATGGATTGGTTCCCACAAGGGACGTTTCTCCAAAATTTCAATCAAAATAAATTCTCATGAATATTATGAGTTTTAGAAATTTTGTATTCGTTTTACACAGAAGGCGTCTTTGCTTCTCCGAATTCTCCGATGATAAGCATAGAATTATAGCACTATTGAGTTAAATTTACAATTTGGTTATATATTTCAATATAATTGTGAAGATCTGCGAAAATCTCTTCGCCGTGACACAGCTAAGCGATAAATACTGTATACGAAACATAGTGAGTAAGTTTAAGAGCAACAATCTTTGCATTTATTTACGAGCACAATGTAAGTAAAATGAACTCCGGCCGAGAGAATTACGCCAACCGATCAGGTTTTAGATGACTTTAAACAAAAAGGAAGCAAAACACTTGCAGTTGATATTTTGTCATTGTCGACCGTATACATAAGTGCGTGCCTAAGAGATAGCTATTGAAACGATACAATTTTAGTCTTTCCTCAAATAATTCGTCGATCGTTAAAAGAAAGCAATATCAGAGAGAAGAATTAAAAATAAATACATGTGAGATATAACTAAAAATAAAATAAAATAAAAAAAGAAAAGAAAAGAAAATAATAAATAATTGTTTACAAATCTTAATAATTGACGGAAATTCGTTTTACCAAAAGAAAGTAAAATCAATTTAGCTTGAAACGAAGGAACTTTTGTTTCTTTTGCTTTCTGCTTTCTTCTCTTTGAAAAAATAAAAACAAAACATATACTCCAAGGTATCTTCTGCCATCTAAGGCCGCAGAGAAGGTTTATACTCCAAAAACAAAAAAAGGAAAAATTGTGTTACAAATGTAGCCACTTTAGATTTAATTAACACGAGCGTGAATGAAAGTTCGTGTTAAAAAAAAAAATTTATATGTAAAATAATTTTTTATACTTTTATTTAAACGTTTTCATAAATATCATGCGAAAATTTATGGTTAAAGTGCCTTAAATAAATCCTGCAAAATTATTATCCCCGTAAATTTTTAACTATCTCTTAGCGAGAGAGAGATAGAGAGAGAGAGAGAGAGTGCAGCACGAAGACCATATAAAAATTTCCATTCATTTTTACGTTGGCGTGTGTTAGCGCGTAGCCACGGGACTTGAGAAAGTAAGTAATTTACATAACAGAGATATGCGAAAACGTTTCTGGTCGTTGCGTCTTCACATCAATTTAAAATGCGATTGAAACGTTCCACTCGTGATCGCTATAAGATTTACATTTAATTAATTATATCCCTTCGTTTGAGGATCGGTTCATTCATTCGTCTCTCCGTCCGTCCATTGGTCCTTTTGTTTTTATGTTCGAAATTAGAAAATTGAAATTTTTCAATTGCAATATACATACACACCATATGTTTTCCTAATATAGAAACATGATCCACACCCGAACACGCTTATTCGTTTGTAACAACAACCTGACATAATAAATTATAATTTCGAAACATATTATTATCACATTTAGCAAATATAGATTTGATATTTGATATAAAATGTAAAAAAGATTTAAGAAATTTTAGCGAAATAAAGGTTGGGTCATTTCAAAATCCACCGCTGCTGCTGACACGATCAGAATGTGTAAAAAGTACTTTCCACTCTTAATATGTTGATAGGGACCCAAGATATCTATGAAAGCGTGCACACTTAATGTTTTACTCATGAATGAATATCTCGCGGTTTAAATGCTTCTAGTAAAAGTTTGATGACATCTTGCATGCTTCTCTTTCTTTCATTTCTGTTTAAAAAAAAAAAAGACTTCATCTAGTTTTCTTTGCAAATTGACGAAATAATTATTTTACGCTTTTCGCTAGAGTAAATCAATAGTAATGAGATTTGAAAAACAATAACAACAACAAAGTAAGAAATTTATAATCGCTTTTTGACGAATATTGAATATATATATATATGCACTATTGTCGCTAAATCGACCAAAATTATCTTACAAGTGGTCGTAGGTGACAGTTCTCTCATTAAATCTGAAGCTGATTATTGCCATTGTTTCTAATTGTCTTTTTCCATTTCAAATTTAATTGTGCAAGTAACATGAGTGAAATATTTAAATAAGACCCTTTGATTTTTCCCATATTAAAAAAAAAAAAGGACTTAAGCTCTTTTCCCAAAATAAACGCATTCGATATTGTATTTGAATTATATAATAATTTAGACAGCGGCCCAATAAAACACATCTTTGCAGAATATATTTGAATGCATCTTTTGGATAAATAGATGCCTCTTATAAATGCTGAAAATATCTGGCTTTGTTATACCTATCGCCGAAGGAGGAGGGGTATATTCGTTTTGTCGAGACGTTTGCAACGCCCACAAAGAAGAATTAGAAAAAGCTAATATATTCTTGATCAGCATCAAATTCTAAAGCATGTCCATCTTCCCGTCTATCCGTCCATCCGTCCTGTTGTCTGTCCTTCTATCCAATGTCTGTTGTAAACATTCTCCTCACCGCAAAAATTTAGCTATCGACATCAAATTTGGCAGAAACAGTGGAAATTATTGCGCGCAGGTTGGTATTGAAAAAGGATGAAATCGGTCGCAGGATACGCCCACAGCACCACATAAACTAAGAATACCACTGTTTTTCAAAGGGAATGAAAATTTGAGTTTTTACTCATTGCTCATAAACTATAGCAAATAAATGTACAAAAATTTGAATGCATATTCTATGGATGATGCTGTAGCATTTGCGTACAAAAATGGAAAAAATTGACCACTCCTACCCAATATTATAGTGTATCAAAGCTTAATTGATTTTTCATTACCTTTATAACACGCAGCAATGAGCTTCAAAAACCCTATAAAGTATATAAATTCTTGGCCAGTTTCAACTTTCGAATGCACCTAAACATGTCCGCCTATTCGTCTGTCCACCTGTCTGTTTGTAGTATGTGTGGTAAACATTTACCCCTTCGAAATTTTGCAAAAAAATTTTTACAAATTTGCAAAAGAATTTGGAATTGACCTAAACTTTTCAAAGGACACGCCTACAACGCCCATATGCCTTTACGATAAAAACTTTGATTTCGAAAATAGAAAAATCAGCTGCGCCCACTCTATATCATTGAGCATGAAAATGATGTTCTTTTACTCGTTTTGTTTATTTTAGGATAACGGTGATAGGTATTAAAGATTCGGTTCCGACCGAATTTAATTTTCTTACTTCTTCTTATTTTCTGTTTTTCGATTTTGGACTGTAACTAACGATTTATCTTCAATTTTATAGATTGCGAGGGGTTGGTACAGACAGCTACTTTCGTTCTCTGACACTTATTGCTGAGTAGATGTTACAAGCGAAATGACGAAAGAAATATAATCCGAAGAACTTTTCACCTTCCCTTCAAAAAGTTCTTATTGTGAACTCTGCTACTGAACGAGCTTTCGAATTTCAGTTTTGATAGATCACTTTCGGAAGCATGGGAGACATTTATGTATTTTCTATTGAAGAACGTGCATTCAGTTTTAATTGGGCTTTGAATGTTAATGTGAGTTCCGTCTATACATACTAATGCTGTTAAAATTTGACGAAAAATTCTTATAAAGTTTATGAAAAAGATTTTGCTTTTATCATTTCGTCAATTCCAAGACTCCGCTGTTCACTTATATCCAGCAATGTGGAATCGTGATAGCAGTCGGGTTGTATGAACTTATAAAACGATACTATCGAGTGCGCACACGATAATCGATCCTCTTCGCTTTCTCAAACATTTCTCTTAAACAGAATGTTTCCATGCTCACCAGTAGATCGATTTCATATATAATCGATCGTATAATAATTTGGCAACAATTTTAAAATAAATATATAAAAATTAAATCCAATGTTTATTTATCGCAGGTCTTTGCTGTTTAAGCGAAAATTGAAGACACAAATTAAAGCTGTAAACTAAAAATTTTATTATTCCATTAAAAAAAAAAAAAAAAAAAAAAAAAATATATATAACAAAGGGAAAAATGAGAAGTTTTTTTTTTGGGCATTATAGATAAGCTCATGTAAATGAATTGCGCAGCAAGGGCGATAAAAAATAATAAAAAAATAAACAAATAAATAAATGAGTCGAAGTTGATTCTTCTAAACGAACTGTTTAGGTTATAACTGTGGCATTAGCAAACAAATGATTGACAGACAGATGTATTTGACTAAATCGATTCATTTATTAAGCAAACGTCTACCTTAAGGGAGTCATGACGGTTATTTTTTTGGTTCAGAAATATTTGATATCCTACCGTTGACATAGAATAGCGTGAATTTGTTTAGAAAATGAAAAATCTTTTCTTTATTCTTCGAAATCGCCTTCATAATATCTATATAATATCTTTTTAACGAATTGGCGTCAATTAAGAAATTCCTTATTATATAATAATAAAGAGCATCGCAATAACTGAAGAAAACTCTCAACATTTGGCCTCCATTGTCGAGCGAATATGGTTCACCTGTTGCATGGTATTCTCTCGATTAATTGGTTGTCGGCAGATCGTATGCCCCGATTCAGGTCTCACCTGCAGTATTGGTGCAGTGCAGTTCATTATGCCTTCGTTGTCGGCAATCACCAGCATATGTTGACACGAACCTCTGCATAGGAATCAAAGATAGTATACAACCCAATCCACAAAATAAAAAGAATAATTTCAAAGGGTGCGAAGATAAATTCGAATTTAACTAGCAAAGACACCTACCAATATTAAAAAATTCCAACTAAAATCCAGTTGGATTTTAAAATTTGTGTGGTAGCATAAAATGGATATGGCAGAACACCCAAATTTGAGACTCTAGTGCGGCCAAACTAGAAAATGTCACCCATATTCACCTATATCACGCGAATCTATATAAAAGCACCTATCGAATATCTTCACGCCCTTATAATTTCATGATTTCATAGTTCCCGTGAAGTTCAAATGCAAAATTCACACTTTTTTTTTTTTTTGTTATCACATACAGCCTCATATGGTGGGTATAAAAATTCATAGCATTGATTTTCCGATAGCCATCATAAAAGGCCAGCGTTTCTTTAGAAAGTCTTTATTCTGATGCAATAGGACCCCGATATGTGCGTCATATTTGTGCTACAATACAATAACTACTGGGATCGGAAAATAATATGCGCTGATAATATTTAGCAAAATTCTTTAAATTAATGAAGAGAAGTCTGTTGTTTAGCTCTGCTATTAGGTGATAGTAGCAGATAAAGTCACGTTTCTCAGGAGAACTGAATAAGTCTTAAAATTATAATTCGTTGGGTAATCTTATCTATATAACAATTCTGATATATTTTGCTATCGCACTTTGCCAGTCAAATAATTGCAATCTTTATGAACTTACCTTTTATTGACTTAATTCTTTATGGTGAAGCTCTGCAAGCAGCTGACAGTTGACATTTTCTCTTCTTTCTATGAATTTATTGCACAAATGTTATCTAATAGGAAGTTTACGTCGTGAGTGCTTTTAGAGATTTAGAAATTTCGTCAAGTCAATGTTCTTGAAATCACTAGAGGCTGCCTTCAAATCGTTAGGTGATCAGTTCAGATTCGCAAGCATATCGGCTTAGTTTTGCATGTAAGCAACAAATGAAAATAATGAAAATAAGAAAAATGAGGGAAAGCAGTTATTGATCATTTGCGGCCCAAGCGACTTATGACGCGCCAGTTTAATTGCACAAGTTCTCCGATATGTGGCATTTTCATACAATCAGTTTATTGTCTGTTCCATCGTTCATTTGGTGGGCTTGAAGGTGATGTAAGATACTATCAGATTACATTATCGCTTAAGGGCATCTTTCATGAAAGCTTCAAGAAGAATAACACGAATTCGGATTACCATCTTATCAAGGCGGAAATATTTGAAGTCTTTACATTAAACCCGATTTTTTCACAAGACACTCAATTCTTCTCTCTCTCAACGACACTATCGGCATTGATTGCACTGGGCAAGAAGTAATCGAGAGCGTATTGTTATAAAGAAATATTTATTCATTTTGAAAGGTTAAAAGGAGGCTGGGCATCGAAATTAAATGATAAAGTCTAACTAGGTAAGGCTTCGAGAGCCACTAGAGCAAATGTCAAAATGAAAAGTAAAAGAGAGCACACGAAAGTTCAGCTTCCTTGTGTGTGCTTCGTAAGTTATATCGAATTCGACCAATGACAAGCATGTTAAATTTTCAATTAAACGGATCAATATATAATTGGAATAATCTCAACACATACACGCATATGTATTTATTTCTTGTCAATTAAACAAACATATGTCTGTTAGAATTTATTGTGCTTAACTTCTTTGTTGAACGTCAATGAATTAACCGTTTCTTTGTCAGTTAATAGCAAAAATTAAAAAAATATATTTTATGTATATGAAAATAATATGAAACCAGAAGACTGTGCGTTACTTATATTATACATTTAAGTAAATATAAGTGCATATGCAAGCTGTTTCTCCATTTATAAACAATACAAAAAAAAAAAAAAAAATTTATTTATGATGGTCATTACAACGTATTTTAATATAAATTATAAGAGCCATTGCTCATATTAGTAACGGCGTTCTACCTGTTTGGTCAATCAGCAAGTGCGATTGGGCCAAAGGCAAGATTGCAAGCATCAAAATGTCATATGTAAGCGAAGCCGAAGCAGAGCATACAAAGTTTATGCGGACACCCAGGAGGACTTAAGATAGACTCACTTTTTATTATACCGATTCGGAATCATTTCCAGAATCCATGTAAGCTTGTCTGTCCGTCCATGCCTGTCTATGTATCATTGTATTCAGTCTATCGAGACGTAATTTTTGAGATATTTGGGTGAAATTTGGTTCAGCGACAGGTTTTGGCCTAAGATCAAAAGCTATTGGAATTAGATTGGATGGAATGACTTTCCCGACTCTCTGACAACATATAACGTTCCATTTCGAAAACTCTTTATATGGGAATAAAATTGCAATTTTTAAAATTTCTCAACAAAACTCATTCTGTAAGAGTATATGGATATCCTAAGTTGATATGAAAAATTTGGCTCAAGTGGGCTAATTTTTGGAACCTTCTCTCTTGTAATCATTCCCGCGAAAACTGAATCTTTATGCAGTAAAAACATATAATTTTCCATATTTCATAGTGAAGTTAATAGTTCGTAATAGTGAATTGACGTTGACGGCAACCTTACCGAATTTGGACCATGTAGGTCTATTTTTTCGATACCACCAATATACAGGATTTCAGTAAAAGTATGTCTATGCATGAAAATAATGTGTTACTTGTGGTATGTTAACGCCCAAACGAGTGAATAATTACATTAGGCGAAATTGTGTAGGGTATCTAAGAGTCGGCCTCGCCCGATTATAATATTTTTACTTGTTTTATTTACATACTTATCGACGACAAGCCTGAACATGTGTAATCGTGACATAACAGTTTTGTTTTAAGATTCTTTGCAATGAAATGAATATGAATTAATACGCCAAGGAAAATTTCGAGCCCCTACGCATTCTTGTAATATTAATAAAGAAAAGAAAAAAAAAAACAAATTAGTAAATAATGTTATGTAATGAAAGTTTTTTTTCCAAATTTTTCTTATTAAATGAACGACTCAGCATTACGATGAATTATTTTAACGTATTTAAGCATCCCGTGGTGATCTTCCCTAAAAACACTGCAACGATTTTAAGACGAACGCCATAACTGCCATTTGTAAACAAATATTTAGAATAATAGCTCTTTGCGAACAGATAATAGAGTAATGAATATACTCGAAAGGAAGATGCTCAGTTATATAATGCAAATATGTATGTCAGCAGTCGACCTAATAAAATGTTCTATGAGAAAAAATAAAAAAAATAAAAAAAATTAAATTGATACCTGGACGGTTTAAATAGGCTTTAATGCCAAGGAGTTGCAAAATTATTTCATAAGTGACGATGTTACGTCATACCTATGTGTCTACCTAACGTAAACGGACAAAGAAATTTATTTCATAATGACGAACTTTGCTCTCCTACCGAAGATATTTTCTACGGAGATAAAGCCCTAATGCAAAAGCAGTCTTGTGGATTTAGCCTTCAGTTAAGTGTACGTTGAAATATCAATCAATCAATCAATCTGCCCGATTTCTTTCATTTTTTTCTTTTTTTCCAAATATCAATTTATCCAAAGAGTCGTTATATTCGAGAAATATTAAGAATAATTTTTAATGACAATTTACTTTTTTTTTCATTATTAGTTGAGGTATATGAACATTTGCTCACATATTAAAAGTCATTAGAACGATTTTAGAAAAATTTTCTATATTCCAAGGAGTCTAAGGCGTCAAAGATTTAAAAGGAGAATTATTTCCTCACTGTGCGTTTGCATTGAGAATACTTTAATGATTTTGATAATTTTCATTATTTTTTTAAAGCCGTTTTTTGTTTTTGTTTTTAATCCCACTTAGTGGAATAGAAAAGCGAGGCTCCCTGACTTCGTGATAAAAGAAGTGACCGCAAATGCATTTTTACTTTTTGTTTATTCTTTATTGGAAAAAAGAAATAAAAATTGAAATCGCTAGCGAAAGCTATGTTCCATACACTTTAGTTAATAATATTTTGTTTCATTTTCATGTTGTTTTCCTATTTTTTATTTTACTTCATTCTTCATTAGTCGCCATTTGTCGAAATTGATCATTTAATTATTTAAATTTTAATGTAAACTTCAATGATGTTAACCGATGTCAACGTCCCTTAGTCTAAAGCCATCGTTTCAACATTATTTCAATCAATAAGTGTTTGATAAAAATTTAATTTAATTTAATTTTGAAAAAAAATTTCGCCTTTTTTCGAATTTATTTCGTCAATCGTTTGGTTTTTAGGGAGGGGAAAGAAAAGAAGAAGAAAGTGCATGTCCTTGACTCGATTTAGTATTAAAAGTTCGTATAAATGATCCCTTTTATACATTTAGAAACAAACAGTATTTATTTGGACACCCATTGTTGCTGAAGTATTCAAAATTATTTATCGTAATTCAAAGAAGGGAAACAAAGAGATTGAGATAAAAATGTGAGTAGTTCTGTGCCCGCTTTTATTGACTTCATTGCGAATATTATGATGATATTCATGATCATAATTAATTTGATGTCGAACACAATTGGCAGAGGTTAATAAACACGAATTCGTCACTCGCGCAAGTGACTTCAAGTTGCTTTTACAATGAACATCATCATTATTTACGGACATCATTAAAGTCAAGTGTTAAGTTTTATATCTTTGAAAGAGAGCATAACAAATATTCATATTTTAAGTGGCTTTTTGCGATTTCCCTTGTGGTCAATGACCTAATTGTTTAGTTTCTTGCGTTATTGTCCCGTCCAGACTACCTCTATATATATATATGTAAATATTTCTATATAAGAAAGATAAAAAACTTGAATTATGTATATCTGTGTGTGTGTGTGTGTGTGTGTGTGTAGTATGTGTTCATGTATGCCCGCACGATATTTAGTAATAAGATCGTCAGGATTTTGATGTTATGTTTGTTGTATATTTGTTTCATATGTATATTTATATGCCGACTGCTAGCCTACAGTACAGTACAGTACAGTACAGACTACTCTATATACTCTATATGTACTCATATCTCTCTGCATACTCTATATATACTGCCCGAGACATATAGCATGAACAAAATTAGGTCATTGCCCATTAGGGAAATCCCAAGATGTTACTTAAGATATGAATATTTGTTATGCTCTCTTTCAAAGCTATAAGACTTAACACATGTATATATAGTAGGTTCGCGGGAAAGTGCTGTGCGTTGTCTAGAATGAAACAAAATTCTACATTTTGAATATGATCCGAAATGTTGAGGTGAATGAAGCCTTTGTGCAATCTCCGATGTTGTCAGAAGAAGATTTTTGCTCTAACGTGATCTCGAAAGGTGGCAGTGCAGATCTTCCATCTTTTGTTTGTTCTATCAGAAACTGTATCTTTGCCGAAAATTTTCAATAAGTTTCTATACGTTTCTGTAGCATTTCTTCGCTTTCTAAAATCTGTACAAGACCCAGTGTCATAAATGAAATTTATCAGTAGTAGCGGATACACGATCGCACCCCACTTAATACTAACATGAATCATTCATCCAAGGCAGTAGTAGTAGGTATACATTCAGCGATGAAAAGAGAAAGCCAAATATGCGTGAAATGAATATGTGCACGTTTGCTGCAATAATGGAAAAAACTTTCCGCTAGACCTAACATATATACATATGTATGCAAATGTAAATATACATATATATATATATATATATATATATATATATATATATATATATATATATATATATATATATATATATATATATATATATATATATATATATATATATATATATATATATATATATATATATATATATACATCATGCGTATTAACTTGCAATTTCTGTGTATAAGCAGATGCCGCACAATTCAGTTCATTTATATTAATTCATTATTTACCTGTCCATTGGCGTTAAGGGCAATTAATGTTAAATGAACAGCTAATTGAATTGAAATGTCATTTAAAGATATTAAAATTAATTTTTGTAGATCGCACACTAGTTTCGTCCGTCAAGCGAGATTTAGATAACTTTGGTTTAACGGTTAAGATAAAAGATTGCAAATTCCCTTTATATACTTTGGTGCTTACTTCACATTTTCGCAAATTCAAACGTTATAATTGGGCAAGACGAACTATTAAACAACTTACACCGCTTAACCTAACACATTTCTTCATCTTCTGTCTTTACCCATAGTATATAGTAGTTTTTATATGAAGACTTACTTTTCATGAGAACCCTAACCTGAAAAGACCTTATCAGAGATAAGACAAAGTGTATGTATTCGTAAACAATGCAAAACATTCTGAATAGATTTACGCATGTCCATCTGTCCATCTGTCCATCTATGTTATGTTTGTGTTGAATGTTTATTTCGTGATAAAGTTATGAAATGAAGTATAGTTATTGGCTTTATGGGCTAAATCGATCAACGGATATACCCACTGAACAACATAAATTGAGAACACATCTGCTTTTTGGGTGTTTTTTTTGGTCATTACTCATGCAATACATGGGAAACAACGATAAACATTCGTACATCTATTTTAAGGATAATTCTGAAGTGCCCGTACAAAAATGATAACGTTTTTTATACCCTACATCGTTTGCGGTGCGGGCTATATATATGATTCTGAATCGATCTAAGCCTGTCCTTTTGTCTGATGTCCCATGCAAAATTTGTGTTCAAGCTATAGTGCCGCAGTTTTGCGATATTTTGATTTGGTATACTGACTTGCTTTGAGCCAAACCCGAACGCTTTTGAAAATGGTTCGGATGGGTTTACTTTTTCGACCACTCCCCATACAACGGTCTTTTCTGAAAAGTGGATCCTACGAAAACTGAATCTTTATGTGGCAAAAAAGTCAAATTTTCAATACTTAATCGGCCCATGATAATAAATTTACAAAGAAATCAACCTTAACGAATTTGGATCATGTAGATCTATGTTTTGGATACCACCGCATATAAAGATTCTCATGAAACGTCAAGACTTATATGTAAAAAAGTCTGAATTGTTCATTTTTTTGTTATGAAAATTTGTTCAAAAATTAAGTGGACCTAATTTGAACCACATGGGTCTATTTCCTGGCCCCGCGCCATTTAAGATATCTAATGAGTAGTAAGTCCTTCGGAAAGAGGCTTGATTTTTAATATTTTATGATGAAAATTAATTCATAGTAGCGATTGAGAAAAAAATTGACGGCAGGGAATTTGAATCACATAGGTCTACTTTTTTTTGGAGTTTGACATATATAGGCGCTATCATGAAAAGCAAGCTCTTATATGGAGAAAAAGTCTAATCTTCCAATATGCGGGTTTTCACAAAAGTTGTGGCTTTCCGCGAAAATAATGCGCACTTTCAGGGTGTATTATTACCAGAACAAGTGAATAACGAATTGGTATAAGATATGTAACGATCGGCGTTCCCGGACTATAATGTTCTTATTTGTTTTTTTTTGTTTTGTTTTTAAATTGATTTCAATGAGATTTTAACTAAGAAAAATTCAAGATCGAACCTGAGGCGTATAAAAGTCTTGAGTGTCGAGCTTAAGAAGGCAAAAATGTTATCATTGGTTTTTTAAAAATTATGAAAAAATTGAACTAATCTTCTAACATATTCTGGCGAAAGCGAAAGCGAAAGCGAAAGGATAATATTTGAGTTGCCTTTTATGCAAAATTTTGCGATGAATGTGGGCATACATGCCCGAGTGGGACGCCAAATTGAGATCTCTATTTGTAACAGGCTTACTACCAGGTTCTGGGAAGAGTTTTCGGTGGATTCTAGGTAAATCTCTCTTGTAAACTGAGCGTTACAATTTCTTTGTATATGTTAAGCAAGTTACAAGACGTATTTTGTCCTTTTTTTTTTGAAGCTAACGTTTTAGATAATCTTCGTTAATGTTCGCGTCAAATTCCAGATTAATATCTACTTTAAGTTATAATTCATTTTTTGGCTTTAGTGACGTAATTGTCAAGCCAGTAAACTCCATTTTCGAACCTAGGACCGGTTTATGTTTGTCGATATCGAGAGTAAATTCAACTCGATAGCAATTTTCGATAGTAAAAAAATGTCATACTTTATCGACGGCCGCAAACTCTTTACTCGGTGTAGCGTGCCTATTTGGCATGGCTAAGGAGTTTCGTCGATATTGAGAATTTTAAACCCGCCTTTACTCTACGAGTATCAAGTGAAAGTGTAAGCAACAAATACACGGAAAGGTTTAATTTCATGTCAAATCTTAGATTGATCAAAGATATATATACTTGATTAGGTTATAAATCGGAAAAGTGTAGCGTAATCGAATATGAATCTTTGTTACGTATTACGATAATTTCCAAATATCATTAATGCATATAATGAAATATTAGACGATAGCAACTTGTGCTAGACCATTGTGGCTAGACATGAAAAAGCAGAATAAAATACAAGCCCATAATCATAAAGATTTTTCGCATTGAGATAGTGGGAGGTGAAAACTTTCTTTTTCTCATCTTTAGCTAAGCAACAATTATCTTAAACCACAATAAACAGAATAAAAATAAACAAAAAAAAAAAAATAAATAAATAAATAAATAAAAATAAAAATAAATAAAAACAATCTAAACTGAATATACAATAATTTCTTTCTCGTATAATTTGTGTGTTATTAGCAAATCTCTGTAGGAAATTTAAAAATATTTTTATTCAAATATGCTGAAAAAAGTGTAATTCATTTAAATATAAATATTAATAAAATTCATATATAACGATCTCCATAACGTTTTGTTTACTTTTATGTAATGAATTTTTGTTTATTTTTTTTTTTTTTTTTCAAAATTAAATATTTTGAAGACAATTTAATGGTATACTTGTCCGTCTCTAATGCACGTAAACAATAAATTATGTGATTAGATATGTATATATATATATATATAGAATATTTATTATAAAACAATTACGGTAAAATATACATACACACAAACACACAAACACACTATACATATATATCAGATGCATGCATGCATATATTTATTACATAAATGTTCCTGAGTGCATGCACCTGCACTTGCACAGTTTGTTATGCTTGTAACGAGCTTGGCAAATAAATGAAACAAACGGTTGAATAAACTTTACTCTGTCGCTAGTGATTGTGTTAGTGTAGTAACACTTTGTTAGGATGTTTTCTTTTTAACATGTGCCAGCTTTGATTCGTATCTATGCAAATATTATTTTAAATAATACATCAAGGAAAACAATTGTAATTATTTTTCATTTTACTATTTGTCTATTTATTGTTTGTTGTAAAAATGGTTTCTTAGAAATACCTAAACCATACTATACATACATACATATATATAGTATAACGGTCAATAAATCTCGGAACTAGCATAAATCCATATTAATTTTTAAATGAAAAATTTCAAACTAACTAACTACAGGGCGAACTAAAGGAAATTTTGTTTGAAGTTTTCCAAACAATGGAAAAATCCGAAATTCGTGTGTTGAGCAAAAGTAACGGCTTTCACGTTGAAAAATAAATTTGTCCTTTGTTTTGAAAAGTATTACACCTAACTCTACCCCATTGAATATTATGTAGTCTATGGTTAGCCGATCTTAAACGAGGATGTACGCATCTCGCCGATACTGAACGCAGTGGACACTGTCCGAAACTCGTAAAATAAATCGCGAAAATAATGGGCGACTGTCGACATTTGCATGAGAACTTGACAAACCAACACTATGTCAAAAGTCGATGACTACAATTCCAAAATGGTATGAACAAATGATATGATATTCGAATTCTTGACGCACCCATCCTAATCCCCAAGTCAGACCGCCAAACACTATTATATGCTTGCAAATCTCAAAAATATACTCGGGACCCTTGAAAAGCATCGAAATGTGAGAAAAGCGCTTGAGGGAGATTATGTCGATGGACATTTTTTCTTGCTTAACCACGGAATTGATCGATCAGTGTACCAGTAGCATAGAAAAGCAGACAACATCAAGAGATTCCTGAAGATTAAAATTTTTCTATTTAGGTTACTTAAGTGATTTGTACTCATATGCGCTAACATTAAGGATTAGGATTAGGATTAGGATTAGGATTAGGATAACTTATATATATCTATACAAATATTATACGTGCGTATATACTTGCGCTTTGATACATGAAAGACAGACAAGTGTTAAGTTAATGTTGAGATATTTGGAAAAAATACCTAATTTATAAACGTACAAAGACGACCGCACGCCAACACTTTATTTACATAAATAAGACGCCTATCAATCACTCCCGGCCAAGTTCATGAAGAGCCAATGAATACAACCAAAAAAAAAAAAAAAGAACAGAAAAAAAAAACAAATAAATAAACGCGCATTTACTAGAGAAATACGTGTATTTTAAAGCAGAGAGAACGAGAGATGATTATTGGCTTGGGTCGAATATTTTTATGTATCCATTATCTATATTAATGCTTTTTTTCTTTTTGAAGCGGTAAACACAATGCTTCCGCTATGCGTTGTGCATCGCTCACGAACTGTCAACATAAAATTGATTGTGTGTCGCTAAACATAGACGTTGTGTGTGGACGAAAATTTTTGGAAAAGTTTTCAAATTTGAATTTTGCTTATGAAAGCAAAACAAAATCACGCGGTTAATGTTTCAAGCAAAAATTTTTTTTTTTCCAGGCGGTTTCTTCCCCTGCTCGTGTAATACGTTAGTGGTCGGGAAAAAAGTCACAAATGGGAAAGAGATAGGGAAGCGACTGAAATGTAGTAGATGTGTAAATGTTATGCTTTTACCGACTCAACATCACACTAAAACTGCGACTAAGCTAAGCTCTACAGCATAGCGATTGGAACTTGCAAACACTTGTGGCTCTTGCCTACTTGGCTACTCATGCCGATAAATATCATTTTCATTAAAAAAAAAAAAAGAAAAAGAAATTGTTGCTGTCCGCTTTTATTTGTTGTATTTTGCTTTAAGAAAATCATTTTTGAAAGAAAATGTTCGCTTAATTAATTTTGCACATCATTGCATCATTTATTTGAACAAACGCTATCCATATGATTTTGCGTTAGCAAGGCACGCAAACTGTGCGAAGTGTTCAACAATTCACACAAAACGCATAACGCAAGCATTGTGTCTTTCGCTTAAGAAGTGATTAATTTACTATCTAAATCTAATGTGTGCCTAATCCGCTTCGATAATATGCGCTGCAGCGTTTAACAAATTAATGGGTAATATGGGATATGAGTTACGCGCTATGGTACCTCAAACTGACAATCAATAAACCCATTGGTCATTTCCTATTTATACACTTCTATTCTATATATTTACCGCTAAGATTATATTGTCAATGATCGGCTTTCTTTGCTTTAAAGTTTTTATCTTTGTTGTCCCTTAGCAGCGGCAGTAAGTTGTCGGTAGAAGTGTTTCAATTTCATTTAAAAACAATACTTTGTGTGTGAATTTTGTTTTTTCTAATCATTTGTTTATTGTCTTAAGTAGTCACTTAAGTATTTAAAAATGATATGCAAAAGATTTTATGTGGTAAGTCACTACTTGAAAGTATTGCTACTTGAAGCGTTAATCGCGTTCCTCTCGTAGCTATCTTTTTCTAGTTGACCGTTTTTCCAGCCTTTTCAATTCTCAACGATTGGTTTCAAGTTTCAGCTATAGCTCGTTAGCAACACGCTTTTGTAAAGCGAATAAGTTTTTTTTTTTTTTTTGTTTTTCATTCGATTCGTTAATTGTATTCTCTTTTTTTTGTTAAAGTAGCGGTTAAATAATTTTCTTCGTTTTTGGGTAAATAAGGAAATTTTCGTATGGAAAACCATGCGAGTCGAATTCTAAATTTGCTCTCTATACCCTACCCTTATGGTATACGGCCACATTAACTTTGTGTGGATGTGCGTAATAATCAGAAAGACTTGCGATAGGTGCATCTTTGATTGCATCGATTGAATCAGAATCACTTTTTGAATCGATTTAAGCTTGTCTGTCCGTCTTGTATTTTTGTGTTTAATCTACAGATCGCAATTTTCGAGATATTTTGATGAAATATTGTTTTGACTCAAGGACGAACACTATTGAAAATGGTCCGGATCGGAGCATATATTCAACCACTTCCCATATATTGCCTTATTTTAAAAAGTCGCTTTATATGAATAACTGTCTTGAACGAAGTTGTGTAGGATATGTTATAGCGGGCCCTCGCCCTTCAGATACAGATCGCAAATTAGCATTAGCTAGCTTGACATGGCAGTATAATAACATAGAGTGACCTCTGCCGAATGCTCGATAGAATTTTGCTTCTTTTAAGAGATTTTAAAATTATTTATTAAATTTGTTCGAATATTGGCAGATCTTTCGCACATGATTAGGAATATGACCAAGGGAATGATAGAATTAGTTTACCGACGTCCTTCGATGCCGGTTATAAAGACGCGGCATCTTGGCAAAATCATTTTTACGTATCTATTATTCCGATCTCTCAGTTATGGGAAAATTGTAATTATTTGCGCTCTTGTACATAAATTAAAACGATATCCGCCATCGAACTTTCCTTTCAGTCTTCAATTAGTTACTGAAAAGAGGAGATCGTATGTGAGAAAACATAATTGAAAAGAAAAAAAGAAAAGAAAAGAAAAGAATTAAAGCCAAACCAATTACGAAATATTTTGTGTATAGAAAATTTATTAAAAATACAAATATTATTTTTGCAATAAATTAAATACATATATACATATACATATATGTATATATATATATATATATATATATATATAGATATGTATTTAAAAAGGTTTAATCAAATCACGTAGAAATTTTATTTATTTTCGTTTTTCTCTTCATGTCTACAGATTATTTGTTAAAAACCTTGACCGTTGAAAGGCGATTTACCTGACATCTAATCTCGTAACATAAAAAAGAAATAAACCAAGAAATTGATTTTGTTAAAGGAAAAAAGCTAAAAACGCTTTACGAATTGCATGAGAACATAATTTTCATAAATTTAATGCAAATGCGAAAACTTAATGCAAACATTATTCGTTTTTCACTTTTTATAGAATTGCATTTTAATCCCGTCAAGCCGCGATTTAATATAATATAAAAAAAGTGCGTCGAACATTTTGAATCTGTAAAGAGCTTTTTCTCACAGTTTCGAGACAACGTAACATCATTAGAAAGTAGTTGCGGCTTAAGTTACCTTCATTCACCCTCAGAGTATCAGAAGATTTGAGAGGAGAATGTCTCCATATTTGTATGTAAGTGTTTGTTGCTGCATAATCACTTCTATATAAAATAATTAAATATTTTATGTAATGACAAGTAGGAAAGCGATCTGCTTGCTTAACCCGTTCACTGCCAACTATTGACGCAAACACCGTAAAAGCTGATGTGTCTTGTTGTGCTTTTGCAGACACTTGGCTTAAGCCTGGCATTCATTTGTTCGAACTCTTTCTAAATAATTCTCAAGTCTTCAAGAATGATTGGCTTGAGCATGATGGGGATGAGGTCTTAATTGCTAGAACATTAGTCTTACCCTCATACATGTCGACTTGAAATAGATTCACCTTTCATTATGCCCGTCGATTCAGAATCACTTTTTCGATTGATTTAAGTTTGTCTGTCCATCGGATCGTCTCGTATTCTTGTATTCTTGCAGCATATAGACAGCGATTTTTGATGAAATTTAGCATAGCGATGTGTTTTGTCCCAAGGATGGACACTATTTCACCTGTTTCTTTATACGGTTGTTAACGCAGAACATATCTACTCTTTAGATCCTAAAATGTGAAACTGCTTGCTTACCCTTGTGAATTCCATTATAATAAAGTCCATTATAATAAAAGGGAATTAACTGTCCAAAGTTTAGACCACATCGGTTCGCCTTTTCATACGAATTCTAAATTACGAGCCTTTAGTTCGATTTAGCAACTGCATAACCTTGAAGCGCAGTTCTTTTGTTACGGAAAGTATTTAGATTCAAGTCAAAACTATCAAGTAAAAAGTTTATATCTCGTTATCTAAATTGTAGTAGATACATAAACGATAAAAAAGGCGGTTGTATCCACGCACCTTGATCTCAGATTGATTATTATGGTATGCGGTGCATACCACTATGCGTTATATTAATACATATTTGACATTATGAGAGAAAAGAATATCTCTTCTCCTCCGTAATCATCACTGAGTATTTGAATACACAAACGAACGTATAAAGGTTGGCTTATTTTGTTTATAACATGTCGCCATATCCAATAGCAAGAAGGATTACGAAGCGCTTATTAAGTCCGGCTAGTTATTCATTTCCGTCCGTCTGTCATTGAAAAGAAAACAGAAACTTGAGACTTAGCACATATGTTTTTGGTTAAACTGTAAATGAAGAAAAAGAGAAAAAAATACTTGTGTAACAATACTGAGAATACTGAGGCCTACTCGAAACAGAGACAAATTCTTTGTGTATTTCCTACAACCTATTTACATATCAGTTGGGAATTTAGGCGAAATACATTCTAAAGCTATATTAGCAATCGATGATCTTTAGCGATTTAGTGGCCAATGAAATACTTCTTTAAGAAAATGAATTTCAAGTGGATAACGGTTTTTTTTTTTTTTTTTCAATACACATGACTATTGATATTAAGTAGTCACAAGTCTTGCTTGATCATTGTCTCTTCAAATAGTGGCAACTGCTTTTATATTTCAGATTACATAACAAAAAAGAAAAAAAAAAAAACTGTTTTATTTGTTTTTCTCTTTTTTTTCTTGGTTTACTTTTTCTTTTTTTTTATTTAATTTTTTTTTTTAACGATAAAATAATTATGATAAATTTTTAAAATATATTTGTAAATTATTACATAATTTAATACAAGCAAATGATATATAGCTTCAGAGTGATTGTAATAAAAGCTTGAATTTCAATCATACACACTCTAGAGTTTTTACAAATGTCACTTGAAATATTTAAAGAGTCGGTAATAAGATAACAGCGATTGTATAGTTCAAATGAATTATTATTATTTTTACTGAAATGCTTAATTATTTAATTACATCCCCTATCGGGCCGGAAATTATAACTCATTTCGCCTTTTATTTTTTGACATCCCGTAACCCTTTCCCATATGCAGTGCGTGCACGTATACATTACTGATAATTGTGCAATTTGCATAACAATTCTCGGCATTCTTTACAGGCTCACGTTTTATTTTACAGAAAGAGTTTTGAAAAAAAACAAAAAAAAAAAAACAAATAAAACAAAAAAATCAAACAAGAGAAATAATGTGATTTGAGAGGGCCCTCCTCTCATCGAACTTTGTTTTTTGTGTTTGCCTTAATACGAGCTTTTCGACGTTTGAATGACTGATAAGATTACACATTGTAAAGTTTGATTTTTTCAATTTCCCCCTCGAATTATGCAGGCAACCAAGCGGGATGTCGCGACCATTTCACTGCAAAAACTTGATCTTGTGTTTCAAAAAAAATTTCGATCCAATGACCCTGCCCCCATAAATGATGTATCGAGTGAACAATTTTTGAGAATATTAAAGTATTTCATATCAGGGTTTGGGTGATTCATTTGATCGATGCTGAGGCAGATGTGAGCCTAAGAGTAGAGAAACTCATCGTTCGAATGCACATTTCTTGCTCTCCAAAAAGCGAACGTTCAAATGATTAGTTAGTCAGTGCACTCGAGTCTTAAGTGACATTAAATGCAAACGATAATTTGCGCGCCCTAACGCGCGAATAGTAAGACTATTCTACGTCACTTAGAGGGCCTATAGCAAGCTGCAGTAACAGATATAAAAGATTGGGTGTAGTGCCCAAATTCTTTCTCTTTGGCAAAGTGAGGCTCGTGAGTAAGTAACGCTCCCTCGTATCTAGTCCCTCTTTGGACTAACTACAGCGATCACGATCCCCGTAAGGTGGTAGCCAGCTCCCCCTTTAAAGACCAAATTCGGCCATTCATTATAAATGCGACATGCACATCCTAGCACTCGTGGTCTCCAAA
>KK502452.1:276628-291069 GCA_000688735.1 Glossina austeni
TATGTATATATACATATGTACATATGTATATATATATGTATGCATATGTATATATGTATATATATATATGTATGCATATGTATATATGTATATATATATATGTATGTATAAATGTAGTTTTCCACCATTTGTTCGCGCAAAATATTTTTATTACTCATAACATTTCCTATTAATTTCAAATGGCAAATTAATTATTAGCTAAATTATTAGCTAAATAAATTATTTTTTACGTTTGTGCTTTCAATGGCTCATAAAACTCACTTTCGAAGTTTTACCGACAGCTGTTATTATAATTAATTCATTCAAGAGCGTGAATTAAAAGGGAGACATAGGATTCAGTACAAATGACTCAATCAATCGAGTACACTATCTTCACTGTAGAAGACATTATGTTTATATTAATACGATTAAGTTACCATGTCATCCCGATAGCCATTAAAGTGTTACTTGACTTCATTACCTATACAATATGCAAAACATATGATATTCGCTTTTATATATATATATATATACATATATATATTTATTTATATATATATAAATATATATATATATATATATATATATATATAGCATATGGATGAAATTTTGTTCGCTCTGCTGAGTGCGAATTCTGTCTAGTCGTCCAAATTGGCTCGTGACTGTTTATTTATTATTAAAATATTCAAATTTAGAAAATTGTTTGCCAAACTTTCCTTATCAGATATCTTTCAAATTAAATCGCGCTAATACAAACAATAATGCAGTGATGTATTTAAAAACTGGCTTGGAGCAAACATAGTCAGGATATGTTTTTTGGTAATTGGAATTATATGGGAGAACACCTAGTTTTTATATGGGAGGAGACCTGCTTCGATAGTAAATGTTCACAACACTTCCTCTTACAGATTATGAACACCCTAATAACAAAAAATATATTAAAATTTTTTTAACTTTTACTATATCATAGAATTTCTGTCCGTTACGTTCTTCTGAAAAGTATTCACAGAATAATTATCCTCCTGTCACTCTGTTCGCTACGATCAATCTACATTAGCTTAAATTTTTATTTGAAGCAGATTAATTTTTGTGAAACTTGATTTGGGCACGAGCGTCTGTCCGCCTTTCCGTCTTTCCGTCTTTCATTTCGTTTGTTGTTGGAACGCTCATTTTCATCAGATCAAATTGTCAAACGGTCATGAGCTGACCGCAAATATGCGCTCAATAAAAACACAGATATTATTAACACAAGTATTGCCACAAATAACGTTTAGCGCTGACTAATTTGCCCGTCCACGATTAGATAAACACTTTAAGAAGAAAATTGTTTTCCCATGTGTAGCTAGCCACCTAGCGGTTACTTGTCACACATTCAAACATGGCTTTGGCCACCGACGATTGCAATTCGAAAATAAAGGAAAGAGGAAGAGTAGCGTCGCATGCATGAGCATCCATGAGCATGTGAGTCCTTCTTTGTACGGCGTCGTATGCCTGCGGACAACACCTCCCGTCCACACAGGCGATTTGTGCCGTAATCTGGGTCTAATATAGTCAGTGCGAATGCTGTGAGTATCGCTTTTAACACCTCGAGCACTTGTTCCTTCTACTTTGTATTTTATCCTTGTACATTGACACCACACGACGGAAGAAGTTTGTTGCACTTCTACTGCATGATATAAGATTACGATAAGATAAGATTGGATCAAGCGCGTCACTTATGAGACTTTGAAATATTGCGCCGTAACATTTTTCTATTGAAAGAGATCGCGCGCCAGAGCTTGCAGGTTTTGGCAAACGAATAACTAGAGTGGAGTCTCATGTAAAAGATAGTAGCTAGAGATAGAGAACAGACCCTTGTGCTACACCTGAACCATAGGCGCCTCAACGATATACACTTTTGCTATTTGTTTGTATACCGAGTTTCTACTAAATGATCGGTCGCCTTGGCCTCAGTTTTATTATTAGATGTCTTACTAGGAATATCCGCGGAAATTGGAATTGAACAACGAGGATTATACGATTAAATTGAATCCGCTATGCCCGTTACTGAAGAGTGCGTTCTTATACTCGACATTCGATGTATGCTCCCATGATTTGAAAGCACTTGACAAATCTAACATAATCTCTCTAATGCATATAATGCAATAGAAGTTCAAGGTTGCTTCAATGTATCGAGATTTTCCGGCTATTTTTCTTTCCAATGCTGAACATATATAAACTAAAAAAATTAAAAAAAAAAAAAACCAGTTTACCTTCAATTATGTGATTGTGTGCTTACACGATCAGTCAGCTGTTCTCTCAGCGTAGCAACATAAAATTAGTTTTACATGCACGTAGACACTTATGGAAATTCCTCGAGAGTCCAAATAAAAAACAATTTCTTACTCAATGCTAAGCGTGTGAAGCATTTTAAAAAACCTACTCTCTTGAGTAAAAAAAAAAAAAAAAAAAATGTATAATATATACGATCCAGCAGCGGAGTGTTGGGAAGCGGGTCGGTTATCTCTCCACAAATTCATTAATATAATAAGTTGTTGCTTTTGTTTGACAAGAGCTTTTAGCGTTTCATGCCGATAGAACCTGATAAATATTTTGTCTAGAAATTTATAGTAAATTCTCGTAGGGGCGATACTAATATGTCGGCGATTAGTTTAGTTTAGTACGTGCTCTCTTACCGTTCAAACGCCAACGAATATATAAAAAATTCTTTTTATATATATGTTAAAAAGGTAAAAAACTTATAAATAATCTACGAAAGACAAAAAAAAAAAAAAAAAAGAGAGAAAACAAATTGTAATAAATATTTCTTCCCAAAAATATAAATTTTCTGTTTTCTGTTTATTTTTCGCAATAAAAAAATGTTCGAAAATTTATAATAATTTAAGTACAAAAAAGAAGAAGAAAAAGAAAATAAAACCAATCAAGTGTGAATTTTGAAATTCGACTTTTTTTTTTTTTTTTTACATATATTTGTATCTGTTTGGTTAACACGTGTAATGTATTTCCGTATTTCTTTTGTGTTTTTTGTTTTTTTTTTTCTTTCTCTTTCTTTACTTTGCGCCCGCTACTTAACGTTTTTTATGTGTACATTTTTCACTTTTTCCTTTTATTTTGTATAAATTTTTGTGTCATACCTTCACATGTTCGAACTATACGTTTATAAACACATATTCAACTTTCTATATGCGTACGAGTACACTTTTCTGCGAACGCTTTATAAAAATACTTACTTTTTAATTGAAAGAATATTTCGTGCTATACGTCGTTTAAAAATGAAAATAAAATTTCATAATAGGATCACATTCTTATGTTAGCTTTTTTCAACGTTTTTAATAAGTTACCCTCTCTCATATAAAACCAAATGCTTGATTGTCAAACAAACAGATGGAGCGATCGATGTCCTGAAAAGTTTCCAAAATATTAGGTGATTGCAAAAATTATGATCACCTTTTCAGTTGAAAAAGGCATGCATTGCGGATAACTGGTACAACATACATTAATGAAAGTAGTTTCCATCATTTTCTACAACATTTTGCAATATTTTTGGCAACATGGCGATATCACGTCGAACGAACTTATATGCGTTTGGCAGCGACTCATTTTCGCGCTTCTTTAACTTTGCGTACCCGCGTGGCAGCTAAGTCGCGCTGCACCGATGTTAACAGATGAAAAGGAGGCACCATGCCTGGGTGAGTACGCTGGACAGAACGCGGCTAAACTTCCCATTTGAGGTGCAATAGTGGGCACGCTTGGCAACGCTTGCACCAAGTGGCCAAGAAATGGCATTTTCAGTCAATTCGTGTCGTCACTTTTCAACCGTTGAAGCCAAAACCGACAATTGCGATATGATGGAACAGCGTCATCATGAGCCTGTCAACGACAAAAGTAATGCGCTTGGAAGAACAAGAACTTTAAGCGGGAAACTGTTATTTTACAGAGAGGAAAGTCAAGACCCATTTTTTCGCTGATCAAAACTTTTGCAAACACCTAATATGTATTCATTTTCCACAGAACTAAGAGCAGACTATATTATCATGCCCGCCGCAAAAATTTCCCTCTTAAACTTTTAGGATCTTTGCAAGACATTATCCCGGAGTTTCGATTCCTGCGCACGCAGTAGATTCTATCTTAAGTAAATAAGTGGAATTTTGAAGGGTAGTTTTCATTATTCTGGAAAATACTTTTTTTTATCAGAAATGGCGAAATACAAGTTTTCATCATCCCAGTTCCATCATACACTTATATGTTAGGGGGACCCATAACTAATCAATTATTTTGCATTCATAGGCAACATGTTTTTTTGAAATGACATTTTTAGTTTTTAATCGTTTATGTGATCACCGTCGTTTGCGATGACTTGTTGCCATCGTGCCTGCAAAAGTTCAACCCCCCTCTTGAAAAAGTGTGGTTGGCGTGACTTAAAATATAATTCAAGGTGCGTTTGGACATCGGATAAGAAATTAAAATTTTTATTTCATAACGAATGCTCCAGTGATCTGAACAGATGGTAGTCCGACCCTGCTAGGTCTGGAGAGTATGGAGGGTGCGGTAGAAGTTCCCAGCCTAACTGCCTAATTTTCTCTTCAGTAATCTTCGCTGCATGAGGACGGGTATTATCTTGTTGGAGTATCACCCCTTTTCTGTTTACTGAAGCTGGTCTTTTTTCTACGAGTGCGGACTGTAACCGTTGTAATTGTTGACAATACAGGTCAGCAGTAACTGTCTCCTCAAGTTTCAATAATTCGTAATGCACTGTACCGGAACAATCCGACCAAATACACAATAAGGACTTCCTCAGGGATAGGGTTGGTTTAGGAGTTGGAAGAGGTCTCCCGTTCGCAGACAACCATTGTTTCGATCGTTTTATGTTATCATAAAGGATCCATTTTTCATCTCCAGTTACGATCCTAGACAAAAATTGATCTCTGCTTAGTCTAGTGAGCATGGAATTACAGATTCTTCGCCGCACATCTTTATTGGCCTCAGACAACAGGTGTGGAATCCATTTAGCTTGTCTATGTACCCTGCCAATTTCTTTTAAATGCCTTTGTACGGTGGACCAGGTAGACTCAAGGCTTCTTGATAGTTCCTTGGTATAGTTAACCTTGGATCGGACTCGGACTCCACTAGAGATTTTAAGGCGTCATTATAATTGAAATAAAATAATTGATTAGTTATGGGTTATGGGTAACCCTAATATATAGAGTTTGTACGTGTCTTTGCCGGACTGTGGTAACACTGTCTACGCTTGTATGGCCGAAGAATAGATTGCGGATAGAATATTAATTCTTATACTGCATCATAGGCCACTGGTTTACTTGTTTTGAATTCAATTTTTTTCTTCTCTTCTTTTCTTCTGTTGCGTTATGGAAGACAGTTACAAATTTGACAAGTTCGAACATTAAAATAAACAACAACATATATCGTGATGCTCTATCAAAAGGAACAAAATAGACCCCACGCTACACCTCCCCATGCTACGCCAGAGCTTCCACAAAAAGGCTCTATATATTTCAAGTCCCCATAGAAGGCTAAGCTAAGAAAAGGACTCTGATCACTTTAGCGATACGTCTGCACTCAAATGAAATGACAGCGACTTTTTTCTACATTCTTCTTCTTCTTCTTCTTCATTCTAGAATGCTATACTCCAAGTTCCCATAGCAAGCTAAGCTAAGGAAAGGACTCTGATCACTTTAGCGATACGCCTGCACTCAAATGAAATGACATCGACTTTTTTCTACATTTATATCACTTAACGAGTATTCAAGATCTGCCTATTTTCGAATACAAAATTCTTCCCATTGTATCGATATAAAATTTAAGTTATTTACTGAATTTATTATTATTGAAATTTATTTCGATCAAAAGACTAAATTCAGCGACTAAAAGTTAGATGAGCACTAGCAACTAAGACTATCAGCTCCTGCTTGATCTATGAACAAGTCAACTATTTGAACTTTTCCAAGTTTTAATTCATTCATTCGAGGACAGAGTGCAAATTGAAAGTGTGTGTATCGACTGCACAATTTCATAGAAACGATTTGTAAATTTAGAAGAGGACGAGTCACGTCGAAGACAATTTGTAGGTAATATCTTCGTTCTTTAAAATGGGAACTCATTTAAAGGTCATCAAAAGATATTTCAACCTTCCGGAGAATAGTAAGAGAGTTTGCTGATCTCTCTCATAACAGAAACAAGATGAAAACAAAAAAACAAATACGAAAACCATATTCAAATGCGGCCGAATCTTTTATACCCATCATCGCTTTTTCTGTTAAAGGCTGAAAAAAGGAAGCTATAATAACAATATTGGGTGGGCGCGTCTGATTTTTTTTTATTTCTGTATTTTAGAATAATTTTGGGAAAATTTATATCGTCTACTTGTTGTAGCTGATGAGCAACGAGCAAAAGACACGGCAAGCAGGTTTGTTTTAAGCTTTGGTTGTGTAGGCGTGGTAGGTGTATTCTTGGGCCTCTTTGGCATATTTGTAGGTGATATTGTCGTCTTCGCGAACGGGAGAATGTGTGCCACAGATTGTAAACATATTTGCGGACATACGGACAAATAAAAGAAGTAACAGACAGACAGATGGACAGTGGAACAGGCGGACATGTTTGGGTGCATTCCGAATTTGAGACTGGCCAAGAATTTATATACTTTACGGGGTTTGTGAAGCTTGCTTCCGCACTTTGTAGAGGTATTGAAAAAAAATTAACCCTTAATGCGCTATAATATTGGTTAGGCGCGGTCAATTTTTACTAGTATTAGTATTGCTCAAATATTTGTACATTTATCTGCTGTAAGCTATGAGCAAAACTGAGCAAAAAAAAACCCGTTTTTTTATTTCTTTTGATAAACACTTTGCCCGACGTTACCCATTTTCAATACCAACCTGCAATGTTTCTGCAAAATTCAAGTCAACAGGTCCATTTTTGCGGCCAGGAGACAGACCTTACAGAGGCGAACAGACGGACATGCGTAAATCGATTCAGAACTTGATGCTAATCAAGAATATGTATAGGTTGGGCGGGGGGAGGGGGGGGGTCTTTGAAGCTTCTCTCCTTCTGGACATTGCAAACGGTTTGACAAAACGAATATACCCCTCATCCTTCGGTGGTGAATACAAAAAAAAAAAAGAAGAGAAAAATTGTAACAAAATCCAAAAAAAAATAAAAAAAAAAAAAAAAAAAAAAAATAAAGAAATTCTTTTGTATCCATCATTGGGATCAAATAAATTAATGCATATACGAATGTATATATGTATGCATATATAGTATGGGTATAAATTGTAGAGCTTGATGATCTCTGTACCGCATATTTTGGATGCATATAAACAATGCCTTTGATTGCAATAAATCAGTCAAGTGCGTGTAACAGTTTTATACATTTTTCTCGTGCTTTCTCGCTCGTAATTCTTTTTCGAATTTGATTGTTTTAATAGATTCGTATGTTTGTTCGCGTATGCATGTAAATTTTGTTATTCTTCTTTTTTGATTATTTATAAATTTATTAACTCACGCATACACATTAATGTCAGTTTCAGTTTATTAATCTGTAGATCTGGGGAAGGCGAACGAATATTTCATTTGAAATGTTTACGTTTTCTATACCCCAAGGCGAACAAGTAAAAAGGATTACACTTTTCAAAAATAATTTTCTTTTGTTTTTTTTTTTTGTTTTGTTTCGATATTTATAACTATAACTATTTAGGAATTATGACTTCATTTTCCATTGTGTTTCGATTATTCATCATTATCTCCTAATAGCTTTGCAAATGCAATTTTTATGCTCCAGACTATTACCCACCTATTGGTTTAAATTACAAAAAAGAGACCTTTTTTTTTTTTTTTTTTTTTTGAAGTCCCATCAGTTTTTCAAATAAGACGAGGCTACAAGAGAAGGGAACATAAAATTGGTCTTGGATTAATGGCAAGATGTTCTGATTGCCAGCTTGATTGCTAACGTGTTGGGTCCCTATGTAAAAATGAAAGGTTATCCTCATCTAGGTAATTAATTTTTTGCGCCTTAAAACGGACCAGTAATGCCTTGTGTACGAGATTTAATTGAACGAAGAAGCGGAAATTGCTTTACTCGATTGTCTGTCTCGATTGTGTATTGCATCGCTTTATCGTATATATATTTAATATAATCTTGGCTGCATTTTTTCCGTTCATTATATAAAAATGAAACTTCATATTTATTCTTCTTCTTCTTCTTCATTGTATTTATACGAGCGGGGGCAAAAATTTAAGCTCCAAACTTGAAACTCTACCAGCTTTAGTATAAATAATAGCGGATGGGCCCTTTCAAAAATTTTGCTAGTTTTTGAACTCACCCTGAAGAGGACGGTAACAAAAAATTGTAGAGGACAATTGTTTCAAGACGAGGTTCAGGAATTGTAAACGAACGAAAGAACTCACCCTATCGACAAGTGAACAGCCGGGCGAAAGCATACGACTGAATTGTGATTCTACGATCCACGCATACTGCGATGCGAGATAATTCGACTGGGACCGAATCTTTTCATCCTAAAAACGATTAAAGAAAAAAAAAAAAGAACGGAAAAACTGAATGTGGGCGTGGTTGACGTCTTGCAGTTCATTTTGGTCATTTTGTTTGTGACATAGCCATTCATTAAAGTTTGGGTGCACACTTTCCCAGCTTACGGTCGCACTTCTCACTTCTTTGTGACCATCGTCGTGTTACACCTACAAGCGACAATCACTATATATACGTGTGTATTATGTATACATATATATGTGCGTATTCAGTTTGCGGTCGTCTCCAGCATACTCGCATGACATATATACAATCCGTTAAATGTAAGAATTATTTTAAAAACAAAAATAGTTTACTTACAAATAGATTTTATTTGTAAAAGGTTTTATTTCATACGTAAGGTTTACTAATGAATATTTTACATGTTTATAAGCCTCTAAGCCCGTGCTGTCTATTCATCAATTAAATGATAGGCGTTAAATTTACTAGAAATATTGATTGAAATAATCAATTAATTGCGTGCTTTTTTTTTTGTTTTGTTTTTGTTATTGTTGTGCATCAAAACGAATATAAAAGATTACACCTCGAATGGCTCGTTGCTGTATTTGCTGTACAATAAATATATAAAATTTTAATTGAATTTGTTTTTTATTTGCCGAATAAATAAACTAATGTTTTGCTTTATGAAATAATTTACATTATATTTAATGAGTGCCAAAATGTTACTTAATTCTAAATAAGTTTTACTTTCGCTTATTAAATAATTGTTTTTGTTTACCTTACGTGTATGACATTTGGAGAAATAAGATTCGGAACACAAATCTTAATTAAACGTAACGCGGAGGAGAAAAAGGCTTTAGCAGGTCAAAATGCAAACTCATTTCAAATTCATTCAAGAGGGTGGACGACTGTAAACTTTTCAAAAAAATTTGTTTTTTTTTTTTTTTTTGCTTAATTGATGCTTGTTCTTCCTATTACAATACGTGAAAAAAATTTCATCACTCGCAAAAAATGTGTTCCTTGAAATTTCGGTGTTTCCCGTAAGCAACCCAAAAAACGGTGTCTATTTCAAATAAATCTCTTCCAGGAAATTGTAGTTCGTTGTCCTATCTGCTGGTTGCTAGTTCGTCTCATGCTCTAACAGATCTTAAGAGAAAGCATTTGCATTGAATTAAAATCAATTCTCTACGTTAACTGAGCTTCAGCACTTGCACATCAGTTGTGGACATAGCGACCGACATTGCTATGTGCAATCTTAATAACGGTATGACTAGTCTTCTAAAAATCATTAATGTTTTGATACCCAATCATACAATTTTTACATCAACGCCGATGTTAAGCGGATGAAAAAAGCTGAGAGGTGTTCGAAAAACGACCAAGAGGGGAAATATTTGAACTTTTTGATGCTAAAAAAGCATGTGCATTAGACGTGTGCGCATGCGCTTGAAACGCGTTTGTCTCGAAACAAAGTTTTTGAAATCGGAAAGCGACATAATTCAAACAATTTTCACTCGAATTTGTTTAGTGCATCTTCAACACAACGTTCTCCAGTGAACCGGAAAAGGTTCTTTCGATAGATTAATTTAATTTTCACTCAAGCACTCCTCCATTAAATACGTTACTCAATTTATCAAAAATCCCTACGTCTTCCACTAGATATGAAGGTGGATTAAGTGATTTGTTTTCTTTTGTTTTTAATTCTAATTTGGACCAGCTACGCTGCCTGCCGCAGAACCCCTTTGAACTAAACATGTCCCCAGAAAATAGTTGCGGTGTTGCCAGTTTTTAATATTTTGCAAAAATAATTCCTTTTTTTCCTAATACTTAAGGGCATGCTCGATAACTTCCTCCAATATTATTATTCTGCCCCTTTTTCTTCCATGCAAAGAAAATTGATTAAAAAAACTTTGTTTTCTGAAACTGTTGCAGTGGTCTACGCCCTAAAGTTAGCAACATACGGATATTTGAAGCGCTAACTAATCCTAAAGTTTAGTTTTTTATTACATTTATTTACTGGGTTGCTTGATATGAGTTTAGCATATTTTTGTCCATTCACCACTTGTCAAATATTCGCTTTCTCGAATAATTTAAAGCAATGAAACTACACATATACATACGGTTGTGATCAACCAATCATCAGCATCGAAATTACAATTACGATATGAAAACTTGATCGTGAACTTTAACGTTTATCTACCCCTCGGGCCAAGTTGACTGTGTAGGTGCCCAACTACTATTGTTAGACAACTGATCATTTGCCCCATTCTCAAATTGTGGAGCTTGGTAAGCAGAAGGACGGACATATATAGTTGTAATAAGTGAAATACTTAAGCGGATTGCTTGATGGCATCTTCAGAGGGCATTTCCGAGGACGACATAATATAATCGAATTTGGACATATTATGGAAGCTTGCTTACGCTTCTTGCGAGTTGACGCATCTATATGATGCGTAATGTTTACAAATGAATATATTTTTAAATGTGTTGTGTGCTTTGCGTCAAAGCCTGCGTTCATTGATAAATTGTCAAATTTGCAAAAAATTTGCAAAAAAAAAGAAAAAGAAAACCATTATAGTACAGCGAAGTCAGTCACAGCTACCTAATGCAATTCTCCACTAAAGATTCCACTTTATTCCCATGCCAAGACTTTTCACACTTTTCATGGGTGGCGTTCCATTAACGAGTACCCTACAAATCGGTCTTTGTTACGCTAATTCAGTTTTATATGGGATTCAAAAAAGCACACCTACGTGGATCAAATTTATTGTATGCAACATTATTAGCATAAAATTTTTCTTATCATAAATAATTAAAATACAATCGTGAAGACTTACTTTTCGCAAATCGCAAATCTTTCTCGCAAACCGCAAATTTTTTCTTTATACAATAACGGTTTCGATATGAGGCGTCTTATGTGGAATGATCGTAAAAACGATTCGATGTAAACCGTTTTCAATCGAACTCGCCTTTGGCTTCAACACATTAGTGTAGTAAGTGTTGTCGATACGTCTCGTCTCAAAAATTGTGACCTATAGACTGAGCATCAGAATACGTGGACTCATATCCGATGTACAGATAAGCACAAACCGATTCCGAATATGAGGATACATCGATTATAGCAACACAAATGTATTCCTTGCAAGCCCTTCTGTTTGTTGCATACATCCGCACCGCATCCGAGCTAATATACTCTGTGCAGTCATTGAGCACCCAAAAAAAATTGCAAAAAATAGAAAAAAAAATAGAAATTAGGAAGAGAAATAAGAAATGAATTAAACGATTTCTATAATAAATAAATTTAAATATTTTATTTTTGAGAATATTACCTTGAAATGTATATTTTTAGAAAAAATTTTTAAAAGAAATTTTCGAATGATGATTAACTTAAGTGAAATATCTTTTAACATATTTTCATGACATTCTAATAGAGCTCGCTGTCGGCTGACAGATCTCTGTCACATCGTCATTCCGTTTATAACGGAATAAAAATTTGCTTCAGAAATACTTCAAAGTATTATTCGCGTGCGTGAAATTTTAGCCTTTGCAAGCCTGAAAATTTACATGATTTTCATAAATACAAGCTTACAGTTAAAAACGTTGCATAGCGATTTTCCTTTACATCTTACAGTGATGTCATGTTGTGTACACGTTGCTTGCTCGTGCATGGCCAAGTTTAATAACAGCCGCGAGAGATAACTATAGACTATAAGATCTATAAGATCTGTTGTCACCCTTAGTGATGGAGAGGGGGAGAGGGGGGGGGGGGGATTTGCTTACAAAGCTTAGCCCACGGATATGTTACGAGGGATTTAAAATATAAGCTAACGGCCGTAATCTCACCGCGAGTTGTTTGTACCCTACACCGGGATACAAGGCGGTACAGGGTATATTAAGTTAGTGCAGTCGTGTGTAACGCGCAGAACGACTTAAGATAAACCCACGTTTTATTATACCGATCGATTCAGAATCATAATCTGAATTGATCTAAGTCTGTCTGTCCGTCTACCCATTTGATGTCTGCCCGTATAAATATGTGTTCAAGCTACAGGCCCCGATTTTTGAGGTATTTTGATGAAATCTGGTCCAGTGATGTGTTTTGATCCACTTCGGCCACGTCCCATATAACGCCCTTTTCTGAAAATTCGTTATATGGAAAAAGTTGCAATTTTGAAAATTTCTTGGCAAAAGTGGCTAAGTAGTAGTATGTCGGCATTCTAAACCGGTATGAAAACTTTGGACCGATTGGGCCAATTTTTGAGCCCCCTCTCTTATAACGAAAACCGAAATTCACACGACAAAAAGTAATTTAAAAGAAACAAATTAACTTCACCAAATTGGGACTATCTCGGCCTATTTTTTTGATCCTACCCTAATAAGGATTTTCACGAAAATTGATCCTTTGTAGAGCAGAAAAGTCTAAGTTGTAATATGTGGTCATTGAAAATATGAACTCTACAAAATGTAGATCATCTATGTCTATTTATGGATCCTGGCTTATGTAAGGTTGAAACTTGTACTGGACTAAGTTGCGTTTCTGCCCCGCTTCCCCATAAATTCGCACTTGAAAAATATGCCTTTATATAGAAACACGATATAATTTTTGTGTTCCATAATGAAATTAAGAATTCGATGTTCGACAATGTGGTGTAGGGTACTTAATGATCGGCCTTGAGCGCTTATAATGTTCTTATTTGTTTTATTCTTCTTATCAACAAACGGTTAAATTTTTTGGAAATTTAAAATTTCCCTTTTTTTTTTTTAGTAAAAAAAAAATACGTTATGATTAATAAAAAATTGTTTAGTCATTCATATGCGAGGCGATTACAACGCATTTTAATGATTCAGTTATGACGGTAATAAATTAGATTAGACGCATTAGGCATATATAGAACAAAAGTGTATCCAAAAAAAGTATCCAAACTTCACTCTAAAGCGAGTTAAGTGTAGTTAATGAGTTTCGCGATATCCCCGGATTGAGGTTGAGGTGGAGGTAGGTATGCATTAATTCCGTTTTAGATGAAGTGAATCCTTTAAACATAGATCAGCGGAAATTCTTTGCCGTTATCGCAATGAATCGTAATCGCAGCGATAGGTTTCAGAATTAAGTTCTCGTAATTGTTTATGAAACGAAAGAAATTGATCGAGGACAGGCGTACAGTAGTACCAGACAATGTATTAACGAGAACAGAAGAAAAGTTGTATTCGCCTTCCGCTGAACTTTTAAGATTATAATCTAGAGAATCTAGGAATCTCGTAATAAGCTAAGGAGGCGGTCATGCGTTGATTTTTCTGATTGTCGAAAAATTTAGGATTAACGTTAAGGTTCAAGTTGAGTTTCCATTTGAAACTCGTTGCTGAAACGAGACGAAATCGACTAATTTTCGAAGAGATTGATGATGTGAGTCGCTTATGACAATTACGTACGAAAAATTGGTGGTCGAAATGAGTGAGCTACATAAAGGGTGCCAGAGCTCGGACTGTTGAAAGAGTGTGATTGGAAGAGAGTGGCGCATGATAAGCCGTTGTCAACAAATGATTCGGTTAAAAGGCGTAGTTGAGAAGAATGCAATTCCAGATTAATAGGTCAGCAAAAAGTGGGAAAGCTTAGCGGGAAAGTTTCGATGCACGTGCAATAAAGCCCGCCCTCGGACTTTGCATCTCGTCCGATCAACATTTGTTTCCCGCTCTGAAGAACCAAAAATACTACTGTGATGACGTAATTTTTTCATCAGAAGAATGGCAAAGGTGGCCGATGAAAAGCTTTTGCTTGATTTTTAATATATGTTTAACTGAACAACAGCTGAAGTATATCCTTACCCTTCGTAGGGGCAGCTGGCTTGCCTGAGAACGATAAAATCGAAAAGTCACCTTAAGACAGTGGTTTCCAACCTTTTTGTGCCGGCCCCCCCCCCCCCTTCTTAAAAAAAAAAATTAATGCGCCCCCCTTTAAAAAAACAAAAAA